>VSDK01024180.1:91677-103990 GCA_009767595.1 Symbiodinium kawagutii
GACGGTCGTGGTTGAGGTCCGGCAGCGACCACTAGGCGTGGATGCTCGTGGTTGAGGTCCGGCGAGGAGAAGGAGAAGGAGAAGGAGGAGGACGAGGAGGAGGACGAGGACGAGGAGGAGGACGAGGAGGAGGACGAGGAGGAGGAGCAGTCAGCTCTGATAAAATCTAACGACCCTCACCTGACAGGTGGGGAAAAAGGGTGAATGAGAATAAATCCCATAGTCCTGTCCTAGAGACATTCAAAAGTTGATGCGCATGGCCAAGGATGACTTACAAGTTGCTGTCTTGCTAGTTGCCAATCAAAGAAACACTGGGGAACTTCAGTACTCTCCTGACCAGATGATATGGCTGTGGGTCAAAGCCCTGTACGCCGGGTACTATCATTGAGCCTTGTATTCCAACTGTTGTTGTTGGTTATTATCTCCCATCAGTCAACCCATCCGTAACATTCCATCATCATCCACCATGGTTGGTAGCCATTCCTAGCAGTTCTCAATGGTAACACATGGTGAAACCCTTGTCCCATAGCCACACTCGTGCCATTGCTTGAGCTCCCCAGGCAGCTGCGAACCAGCTATCCTCCGCCCGTGATGTGGGAGTGGTACGGTGATCGCTACATGGGCGCGGCGCACGGTGTCATGGGCATTGTCTTCATGTTGCTGCACGTGCCGGCCATGCTGGAGGTGCCCGTGGGTGTGGAGCGAGGCCGCCAGGGGAATCCTGGCCACTGGCCCGGCGTAAAGGGGAGCGAGGCCAGGAGCGGCCCCCAGGAGTGGCCGTTCACCAGATGGTAGTTGAACATCATCATTTGAGATTTGTGGGCTTGAGAAATGTGCCAGACAGACCGTGCGATTCACATCCATTTACCGTCACCTTTGGACGTCCATATGGTTTGGTTCATCTCGTCCATGATGCCTGCATACCTACTTGTTTCCGGTGCTCATGCTCTCCTGCTCAAGGGTTGAATCCCAGAAAGGAGCTGTGAACAGTTTTTTGTTGCCAGTGTGGTGGTGAAGATCCCATCACCACGCGCGGAACATACCCGACCTAGGTTTTTCAACCTCGCTATTTGTATGAGTCGAACTTGATGACCGAAAAATACACCAGTTTCATTCGACCGATGGTTCACGGTTGCCTCGTGGAGCCCTATGCTTCCAGTTACCAGTAGGTAACGAGCCAGTTTCCACCATTGTTACTTGAGGTTGGTTACCTACTACAATGGTAACTGGAAGCATAGGGAAGGATAATGTCTGAATGTCGAGCGGTTGCAACGCTGAAGGGTTCGTTCACCACGAGTCTGGGCCATGCGCGGATTGATCTGTCGCTGGGCCAGGGGAAGAACCTGGAGGTGCTGCGGCAGACCCTGCAGCCGCTGGCGACCATGAGAGCAAGCTCTGGAAATTGGCCCGTGGTGTCACCTGGTCGCGTTGCCAGTTGAAGGTCTACACCTGGGTGTGTTCGGAGTCGCTGACCCTGTGGTAAACTCACCCGCACAGCTAGATTTGTTCGTTGTTTTTCCAGGAAAACGCCTGTGTAAATGGCGGATTTTTCACGCAGCTAGGTTAGTTTACCAGGAGATGGCCTCAGCTGGTGAGTCATTTTGGGGACTGCTCCTTATCTCCACCTGGGCCAACACCAAGGGAGACATTGGCTGTTTCACTGAACGGATTTGGTGGCAGTCAATTTCACTGGTGACTGAAAAGCCCAGAGTTCCTATCCTTCGGCCAGCCAGCACCTTCCTCAGCAGTAGCTTCAAGCGTTTCAGTGCTTGCGGCTGGGGAGCTTCGGCGGATGTTCCGAGGTTCGGTGAAGGTGGAGCGGATTCCATCCACTTCTGCCATGGGGCGTGGGGATGCCCAGGGAGTGAAGCCGAGTGTGCTGCCAATGTTTCGAGGAATTGTCTCGGTTGATCCATGAGCCACCCAAACAACCTGAATGACTAGCTGCTTGAGGACTTTTTGGGTGATTTCTGTTGGTTGGGTGCTACCCATCATTCACAACCATCGTGTAACCACGATCAGCCACGGCCATCAAGGTAACAGTTATATGGGTGATCATTAAGAAAGACTTTTGTCTAATTATCATCAATTAGAAGTCATGAGCATCATGAATTTTTGACCAGGAGGCAATGTTTTAATCGGTTCTAAAGCACGTTTACTATATTTTTGGTTCGAAAGATAAGCAGCATCATTCAGATAGGCAGTGCTAGTGATGATTGATTATGAAATTGCCATTGTCAAGGAGCATCTGCGACAATTTTGAATCATCATTCATCACTTGTAGTACTCATGAACGGTCTTTAATCATGATCGACAATCATTGACCATGAGTAGTCTTTACGCTTTCTTACTCATCATCACATCATCGATTGCGAATCATAAAGCGCCCATGAATGGTTTTGGGTCGTTGTCAACTCTTCATTAAGTGACCGATCCTCATTGCATTGAATTGTGAAACAGCTGGTGAACAATCATCAACAACTAGTGTCTTGTAGAGTCATTAAATTACATAGTGTGACTCATGGTCTTCAATAATCATTATCAACTGTTATTCATTAGCTAACCACTAATGAATCAGATTAGTTTGCCGTGGATACATGGTTGGCAATCATCATATGCCAGTACGGTTGGCTATCATGCCTATCACTAAAAAATCATGAGCAGCTACATGGGCGCACCAGAACCACAAAGTAGTCAGGCTGTATAACAACACTGCCAACTATTATCAAATAATCAGTAAGCACCATTAATCATTCACAGTTCACCATCATTTCTCCCATCGCTCACAAGTATCATCATCTTCCTTTGTCATGAATTGTTAGCGAGCAATCTGTTAACTCAGTTCAGTCAACCCTGTCAATTAGCCATCATTAGCTCATCATCGTTACTTTACCAAGCCATCGTTATTTCATCATCATTGAATACCATTACTTGACCCATCAAAACACCCCATGATCATGGGTTGAGTTAAACCCATCATTTCATCTTTATTCATTGACCCATTAAACAACATAGATCATCATTTTATAAAGCTAACATCAATTTGGCGCATCAATGTTGAACCAATGAATTAGACATCATTAGTAGCCATCAAAACCTTAGCCATCAAAACCGTAGCCATCATTATTTCATCATCGTTACTTAACCCATCAAAACCCCTACGATCATGGGTTAATTACCCCATCATTAGTTATCCAATCAATTCACCAATCATCAGCTGAAATTTCATCATCACATCAGACCCCCATGATCATGTCATGGTGGTTCCCTAAAATCGGGGACCCCCCAAATTGGTTGGTTAGCACATTTTGAGAAACCAGCAATGTTGAACCCATTGGCCATCAAAATCTTAGCCACCATTATTTCATCATCGTTACTTGACTCATCAAACCCCCATGATCAATCCATGATCATAATCCCGTCAATGTTGAACCAACCCATCAATTACTGGTAATAATTTACCATCATTGTAAACACATGATCATTCTTAAGCAACCACGGTGACTTATCATTCTGATGACCATTGTTAATCTATGAGCATTTTTTAATCAGCCCTATTATCATTGTTAATCAAACGGTTAATTCATCCTGACCCATGATCATCGCTAACCACGATCATTGATCATTGTTAACCAACCACGGTGAATTATCAATGGTTCAACCACCGTGAATTCATAACGTGAATGGTTTAGAACCATGAATGTCAACGGTAAATACCAAGCGTTGTTATTAACCAACACATTGTTAATCATTAATCATTGTTAATCATGATCATTGATCATTGTTAACCCATTGATCATTGCTTAATCAACCCTATGATCAATGATCATTATAACTGATCAATATTAACTGATCAATGTTATGATCAATATTAACCCATCATTGATCCAATGATCCTGATTCGGAATGGTTATTAGTGATCGACAATGCTTACCCATCTTCATCACTTATTGATCATGGTTACCCTATTAATCATTGTTAATCAACCCTATGATCAATGATCATTATAACTGATCAATGTTATGATCAATATTAAACCATCATTGATCATTGCTAACCTATGGGTCCCGACCGAGGGCAACACATTCAAAACTGACGATGGGTCCCGACCGAGGCCGGGCGCCGTGCTGCTCTTCTGCAAGGCCTACGAGACGCTACGGGAGGAGCAGTGGCTCACCTTGGCCAAGGAGCAGCGCCCCGCAACGGGGTCCCCGCAACAACGCAACGGGGTCCAGGTGGGGGTCGCCCTTGGTGGCCCAGGGTGGCCCTGGGATAGGGCGAAGTCTAGGCTGGTTGTTAGTGATCCATGCTGCTTGGTGGTGATCCATGCATAGATCTATGCTGGTTAACACTGATCTATGCCAGGAACTGCTGAACAGAAGCGGGGTTGGTGGGGCATGGATTGCTCCTAGTTCCGAATGGAGGCAGTTCTACGGTGGACTTGGCTAGAAAATGGACGAAGGTGAAGCCATAATAGACTTTGGCAGCCGATGTTTGTGCATCGATCATTCTATCACTTGGAATTTGCTAGGCGATTTGGTGCCTGCAGTCGGGATATACCATGCTGCAGCTGATGGCCTTTTTGACAGCCAACAGCAGGCGTATCAACAACCAACTCCAGACTTACACAAACAAAACTGGTTGGTGGTTTCAAACATTTTCTATTTTCCCTAGTAATGTTGGTTTCTGATTAGTATCTACCTGTTGGTTTCATCTATTTCATTACTTTAGGGGGGGTTACACTAATCAGAAACCAACATTAATGATTAACAAATGGTTGGTTGACTCATATTTTTCATGGGGGTTCAAACTGCCAACCAGAAAAAGATGCCAGGCATGTTGTGACTATCACTGTTGATCTGATTGTTGCCGACCGCCAATGGCCAATGACTGTTTGATCATACAACCATCGGTACCTACACATAAGTGCTAAAGGATGCTAAAGGGAAGTCCAGCTGTGGAGCAAACCCCTCTTTGATGTGAAATAAACGGCTATCTATGGTACTAACTGATCGAATGCGAAGCCCTGGCAAAAAGAAGTGGTGTATAAATGGCTGGATCTCCAATCAGCATGATTATCAATAATTCCATTCCCTCTTATCGTTGATTTCCCATTGTTAGTCATCATTAGCCACGGGTTATATTAATCATAATGGCTATTATTGTTGGCCAGCCCTCTGATGAATTATATAGCTTGATTATTAACTAACTTGCGCATCAGCTTATCAATCCATCAACATTTCTAATTAAATTGTCCACTAAATCAATCGTAGGTTCACTATGCTCATAAGTAACGATGAAATGAATCATGCAATGATCCATTAACAGAATTTAACAGCGGGTTTTCCATCAGGAGTGATCTGCCATGACGATCAAAACCGTTAAAATAAATCACAAGCTAATGATTTGCCTTATGCCATTGACATGAGGCTTAATACCATGATAGTTCCCTTGTTTATAAGGGTTATTACCCTGGTTATTACCCTGGTAAATCTGTTATATGAGGCTTCATAGTTTTACCGTCAGCCATGTTTGTGGCTTCCAGGAGGCCGGCGAAGTGGTGTGGAAGTACGGCCTTCTGAAGAAAGGCGGCCAGCACCACTGGGACAGCACCCTGCCGGGTCACAGGTCGTTCAACGGGCCAAGCCATCAATGACCATAGTCCTTCGTTATCCTTAGTTAACATTAGTTAATCCAGCAGTATGCATGAATGAAAATTACTCTACAATTGTCTTGGTCATTGTTTTTCATTGTGAATCATTCATCATTGTTAGCGGTGGCTGGTACACTTCCAATACATGTCTCTGTAGCAGTTGGTGTATGGTTGCGACGGCATCATCACCGATCTATTGCCACTATGGACAGCCGTTTTGTGTGGAATTGCAGTGAAAATCTCTTGCGCTGCCAGCTTCAAATGGCTGCCCAGGTGCCGAAAGCAGCAAAGCAATCATAAAAAGACCTGATCCTGGTTCCTGCACGATCTAAAGAGGTTTTGTTCGGGGAGGGATTGCTCAGTACTGATCAATCAGTCTTGACCAACAACCAACCATGGTTCAGCACAACTTTTGTTCGGTGTTTTCAGCCCTACCTGGGGATGATGATTTAATGTGGTTGGTGGTTTTTAACATTTTTTAGTTCTCCCTAAGTAGTTATTAACAATTGGTCGGTTGACTGATATTGTTCATAGGACATGAAACCACCAAGCAGATACTGATCATTATCAACCATAAAAACCATAGATAACCATTATTAACCATTTTGAACCACTAGCTAACCATAGGGGGTGGTTCAACCACCAACCAGATAACCATTTTTGGGGTCAACTAACCACCTCAAGCCCCTTAGGGCACTTGCTCGCTTGCTCGCGCCGGCTGCGAGGCCCCGGCATTTGCCACGGCATCGCGGGCAATGGCTACTGCTTGCTGAGCGTCTACAGGCTGACGCAGGAGAGCCAGGGTTCGCACATGGGGATGGGTTGATAGGAACCATCCAAAACACGGGGTATTGTTTACCACAATTTAACAACTACAAACCTATGTAATTCATTAAGCCAAGGGATTGCTATAAAGCATTTACCAAATAAATCCCGATAAAACTCCTCCGAAAACCGTAAAACAAGCCTATAGAATCCCATAAAATCCCATAGAATCCCGCAAACCCCCACAAAATCCCTATAGCCCTGTGGAATTTCTTAAGCCAAGGGCTTCACGTCCTGAGATCCCCGGGTTGCTCAGGACCCCCGGTGGCTGGCGCGCGCGCACCACTTCGCGCAGCGCATGTTCTCGGAGGAGGTGCAGAGAGAGTCGCGGAGCCCGGACAATCCGCTGTCGCTTTTCGAGCCTGGACTGGAGCGAGTTGTGTGGCGGGAAGATGATGATGGTTAGTTGATGGTGGAATTTGGTGGTTAGTTGATTGATTTTGGTGCTTAATTGATGGTGAATCGATGGTGAATTGTCGATTTGATGATGGTTAGTGGATGGTGGAATTTGGTGGTTGAATTTGATGGTTAAGTGATGGCAAAGTGATGGTTAAGTGATGGTTACTTGATTATTAATTAGTTGTTCATTAATTGGTTAGTTGATGATTGAATTTGGTAGCTGAACCATGGCTTAGAATGAGCCATGTCGCATCAGATAGTAAACCTTAGCGAAGAAGGAATAGCTGATGATGGGTACTTGATGATGGTTAGTTGATAAGAGTCAGTGGTCATGACTTTCAGTAACAATGGTTAATCAACAAGCATGGGTTTGTAAGGGGTGAGTTGACGGCTAGTGACATTGAATAATGATGAGCAATGGTTTATAAGCGGGTACTATTGAGGTAGTACACTGCCGACCATGGACTACCACAACCACTTCGTTCTATTTTGTTCCTCTCTTTCCTAATCGCCCTCTTCAAGGTAGCAGGTGGTTATGGCCAATGATAAACCATGGATGGTTGTGAATGACCAGCCATTCACGACACCATGGCAAGCGCCAACCCGGGTTGCCGGTGACTCACCTGCGTCCCGGACAAGTTGATGGTGCAACGTTGTTGAGGTATCCCAGGTCGAACGGCACCGTGCAAGGCGTCAAGGTGGGCCACCAGTGGTTGAGCGGAAATGATCCATCAACATTTAAGTGAGCTTTCCCTTGTTGTCCATCATTCCCAAGGATCTCCTATAGATTTCCCATGGGTTTCCTATGGATTTCCTATGGATTTCCTATGGGTTTCGTTTGCGTTCAACTCACCGGGCACCTCCAAAAATCAGCTGCACTCGAGTTGTTGGATGGTCTCAGCCGCGCACACGGTGTGAACAATGACCACCATCAACCATTGATAAGGGCTTATTTACCAGCTATTTCTGGTCGGATCACCTTGGGGGGTGTCACCTGCAATCCCCATGACATTACCACAAAGCTTATCCACAATTAGCATTGATCATCATTAATCTGTAATCATCAACCATCAATTCAACATGAATCAGCTGATCAACCGCATGAATTGCTGATCACTGATCATTCTTCATTACTAACCAGCAATTCATCACTGGCCACTATTATTATTATTATTATTATTAGCTTCAATCATTCCACCAACTATAACCATTGGCCCTAATACTTAGCTTCAATCATTCCAGCAGAATGATTTGATCATAGGCTTCAATCAAATCATCAGCCACTGTGATCACCTCGCAGCAAAGCCTTGAAGCCTTGAAGCTGCGTGCTGCGCCAAGGAGGGCCTTGCCGGGACCTTGTGCTTCCTCATGGACTTGCGCCTGAGACCCAAGGCCGCCGAAGCAGAGGGGCAGAGCCGAGGAGCTGTAAGTTTAACGGGCTGCTTGGGATGGTTCTTGGACGATGCGCTTTGGGACCTACATGGATGGATGGATGGATGGATGGATGGATGGATAGACATACCTACGTTGACTCTATGTGAATATCATATTTGTTTATGTTTAAAACTATTTACTTAAAATATCTATATATACTTTTACTTACATGTGAATGTCTACATGTATTTCTGAATCTATCCCTATCGACGATTCGGGAAAAATGGCCTAAGGCGCAAGCTCCAGATGTAGAAGTTGTTCATGGCCCCTGAATACACAAATGCGCCCGTTGATGACCCGAATGCACCCAACCTGAAAGACAGGTTCAACCCTCGGATTACCAATCCGTCGCGATCCTCCGAATACATCGGACAATTTCGGATGCATTTTTGGATGCTTCAGTCAGCATGGTCCAGCTCAGTAAGCTGGCATTTCTCCACAAACCCAAAAGATCAGTCACTCTTCATGACTGATCATTATTGATCATTGGTAATTACACATTATCCATCAAACGAACATTTGATTAACTGTTCTTAACACGGTTGCGATTGGTTTCCACCACTCTACATGGAACATTATTTGCGGTTATCTGGTTTCCACCATTTCAACCAAGTAACCAACGTTAACCAGCCACTATAAACATATCAACCACTATCATCAACCCTAGCATCATCAACAAATGGTTGGTTGACTGATATCTTTCATAGGGGTGGTTCCACCGGTTATGCTAGGCGCGTAGGAGTTACATCCGGTCGCTGCAAACGGGAAAAAATGGGGGGTTCAACCACCAACCAGATCATTATCAACCATTATAACCATATGCGACCATTATTATATAACCGTTATTAGCCACTAGTTAACCATGGGTTGAAACCACCAACCAGATCCTCACAATTGAGCACTAGCCATCCACCTACCAATCCGCGGATTCCAGGCCGCCGCCTTCCCGCTCTTCGAAGTGGAAGCGCCGTGAAAAAGCAGATTTTTTCGGCGGCGATGCGTTGCTGGAGGGCGGTTGTAGCAGGGCATCATGAAGGATGGTTCTTTGTGATATTGTTTGTTGGTGTGGGTTGGCGGTAACTTTTTTGGTTGACATTTGTTTGAATGTAGATATGCCAGGGCAAAAAACATATTTACACATGAGTGAATAAATTGAAACGTGACTATGTACATGATGTATACATATATCTTTTCATATGTATATTTGTAAATTTATATTTGTACGCGTGTCCTCATTGCGTGCCGTGGTTGGCTTCATCCCTGAAAGTGCTGACAATAATTTTGACATTCACTGTGCAACCCTATACCTTCCATGGCGCCAGCGGGGAGGGGACGGACTGGGAGAGCTTTCATGATCCAGACTATTTGGATAATCTGGTGGTCGCAATGCACATGTAACACTGGTAGGCATTGATTGGGATAGTCTCAGAAGTGGTTGATGGGAAAGCGTACAGGAGTCCCCATATAGGTGGTTAAACACACACAGATTTCCCAGGTCCATTTCCATGAGCCAACCCAGTGAGATAATGACTGATGATGGGGAGGAGGACAACGATGCGGAAGATCTTACACGGCATTCATTCAGAGCAACTCTACCCAGCCGCAAGTTTTCACCGTTGTATTGCCCCCGTTGGGTATGACCAGGATTTGGATAGTTGAATCAGCAACTCATCAGCCAAGGAGGTCACAACGACGCTAAACCAAACATTGTGCAACAAGGACCAGAAAGAACCAATGCGTATGACCAACTGATGGTTATTTGCCCATATAATTGGTCATTATCCCCTATTACTCACCACTATAAACCTTTACTAATTAACCACTAATGAACCACCATTTATGGACAAACTACCGGGAATAAGACTATTAACCACTAATAATATAATCCCTATACAACGAACCTCCAGTACTCACTAATAAACACCTATTGACCACTACTTCACCAAATATATGTTTAGTTATTGACAAATATATGTCTACTTCACGAAATATATGTCTACTTCACCAAATATATGTATTTACCCCCTACAACACCAAATATATGCTTCTCAACTGCAGGGGTAACCCCCAGGTCTTAGACCGGCTGCTGCAGGCACTGTCGCTGGAACCCAACAACACCCGGGCGCTCTTTCGCCGAGGGTGTGCCTACGCCAACGTGGGGTGCCCTGGGTTGGTGCCGTCGAAGCTCGGACGATAGGCTCAAACGGGTGGTTTAACATAGTTGGAGTTAGTAATTGATCAATAAAGGTTGGTTATATGGTTGATAATGATTGATACTAGTCGAAAATATGGATAGTAATTTGATCACTAAAGGTTGATGATATGGTTAATGAATGTTATTGATGATTGATAATGGTAAATACAATGGTTAATAAGAAGGGTTAGATTATCCAGAGGATAGATGGCCTGCTTAATCAACTTCTAACCTTTGGGCCCAGTTCCTTGTGCGATCCATTCGAGGCGCAAGGCTGGCTGCTTGCGCGGAAGGACTTCGAACAGGTGCGTTGCAGATTGACAGGAGGATCGACCGGTAGATGGATAGATAGACAGGTAGATGGATAGATAGATGGCTATAAGCTATACATGTTTGCGGATGCTGACGTGCACATATGCATACATACATACATACATACATGCATACATACATACATACATACATACATACATACATACATACATACATACATACATACATACATACATACATACATGCATACATGCATACATGCATACATGCATACATGCATACATACATGCATACATGCATACATGCATACATGCATACATGCATACATGCATACATGCATACATGCATACATGCATACATACATACATACATACATACATACATACATACATACATACATACATACATACATACATACATACATACGGTAGATGGATAGATAGACAGGTAGATGGATAGATAGATGGCTATAAGCTATACATGTTTGCGGATGCTGACGTGCACATATGCATACATACATACATACATACATGCATACATACATACATACATACATACATACATACATACATACATCTCTCTTGAGACTGAGGCCGACTAACCTAGAGTACTTTGCTTACAACCCCCTTCTTGGCCAAGATGGGTTCGTCCATAAATCGTGTGCGTCAATAGCCAGTTGGTTTCAGATTCAAAGGGGCTATGAAGAGCTGGATGGTTTGTAGGCACCACCAAGGCCATGGACCCACCCAGATGGATCTTGGGTCTGGAGCTTGGCATTTCGCACTGGCAGCAGTTCGGCCAACTGTTCGCCGCTAGAAGGCCCAAGCTCACCGCTTCACAATGTTCACGCTGCAGCCATCCAGGGATGAAAGCACGAGAAGAGGAACCATCAATGGGTAAGACTAACAGTAGCCTTGATGGAAGCACCAAGCGCCATGAATGGATCCACAAACCTTCTGGCAGGAAGAATCAGCTTGAATCTGAGCCATTATTTCGCTATGCTCCATACGAAAAAGCCATGGTAGAAATAGTACAGACATGTACAGACTAGATCAACCATCTTCTATCCAATCTTACATGATTACATGGCGTGCGTATAGGAATTCAATTGCCATGAATGAATGAAAGCCATTAACCAATGGAGTTAATCATCAACAACCAATGATTTTTTGAGACATGGGCGCATTGGAAACCCACAGATTTCCATCACTTCACTTCACCAGCAGTAATTGATTTCCACCATTGCATTGGCACCATTTTTGGCCATTTTCCACCACGGTTTCACCCTCGTTTCACCCTCATTTCGCCCACTTTACTGGCCATTTCCACCCTCATTTCACCCTCATTTCACCCATTTAATGGCCATTTCCCCCGTGATTTCCCCCATTTTCTCAGCAATTTCCTCGCCCTTCGCCATGTCGCTGGCGGATCTGGTGCTCTCCGCGGCGGACTTCGACCTGGACGACGCCGCGCTGAGCGCCGAGCTGGCGCAGCTCCGCGCCCGGCGCAGTGCCGCTGAAGCGGCGCCGCGGCCG
>VSDK01024180.1:104000-142659 GCA_009767595.1 Symbiodinium kawagutii
CACCCCGCAGACGCGGCGCCCCGGCCGCTGTGGCGGCCGGCGTCGGCGGCGCGGCCCGCGTCGGCCACGCGGCCGGCGCCGCAGCAGCCACTGGGAAAGCCATGGAAGTGACCCAAAATCGTCGGAAAAACGGGGGAAAACCTTGGAAAACGTGGTGAAAATTTGGTGAAAGATGTGAGCTCACAGGTTTTTAGTGTAGACTCAGTAGTGAGTCATGCCTAGTGATGAGACTTTCTTGGGGAGCAGATGGAAGTTGTGGCGCTTCGCCGAGGTTGGCGGATGCCATTCTTGCTCGAGCGGAGGAGGTGGAGGACAGCATCGACAAAGAGCTCGAAGAAATGGACCGTCAGCTGAAGTTGCAGGCGGGAGCTTCGTGGTGACCACCACCGGCTGGTGGGAGGGTGCCATGAGCGGCTCGCCAGGGGTGTTCCTATAGCCCTTGAAGCGGGGAGTCAGTGGGAGCTACAGGTGTTGAAGACGTTACCGCTTATAACGTTTCATCCCGTTTAGTTCGGGGAACCCATCCAGGAGAAGTCGTTATCGTTGTGCATTCAGTTGCGTTTTGGATGGTTACCAAAAGACGCTGATTTTCATTAAATACACTTTTCGCATAGGAAAACCAGGAGTGCCCGAGCCAAATGGTAGGAATCAACAACCATCTAAAGAGTGCGGTTTTTCTAGTTGTAAGTTATAGTTTGTAGACCTATTGAACTAACCTAGGGGCACTAGCTGGGGGGGTACTACCCTCTACAATCATTGCCGTCAGATGGTGCTTCCCGTCATCTGTGAACTTCCCGCAGGTAACCTAGCACCATGCAGGGCTTTATCCCATGTACTTGGATGTTCGCCCGCCATTTCTCGAAACTGAGAGCCCCGACCCTGGTCGTTACGGGGTATCACCTACCTTGAAGGGCTACTTACCAGGATTACACCCCAGAGAACTCCAGTTGCAGCTGCACATCGAGAAGTGGGACTTGCATTCGTTCCTGCCAATGGCATCTGGCAACCCCCGGTGAGGTGGAAAACTTTCGGCGCCAACAGCGTGGTGTGCTTAGATTCGCCATGATGCATTGATGGTTGGTTGATGGTTGAGCAGGGGCAGAGGAATCAAACCAAGATTGATCAAGATTCACCCAGAACTATGTAGTTGGATTGTAACTCTACATGACTTCAGTTCCATAGGCTATGGATCAGCCACAAATCGCGAAGGCTGAGCTATAGAGTGATTGCGGAATCCAAGTGCAAGCTGCGCAAGTGATGATGGGTGTGCTTGCACCCCGTTGCAGTGTAGCCATTCCAAGCAATGTCACCATAATCAAGCTGGCTCACCATCCAACATCATCCAGCATCATCCAGCATCATCCAACATCAGCCAACATCAGCCAACATCAGCCAACATCATCCAACACAGAGACATTGAAGCGATTCCAAGCAGTTGGAAGGATCAAAAACCACCGTTCAACCGCACCTTTCTGCTGCGCGGGCAGCCGTGGAGCCGAGGTCAGGAGTCACTGCCGGAGCCGCTGGGCAGCCTGGAGGATGGAGGTGGGGGTGGGGGACTGCTCCAGTCATCCCACAGTTGCGTCCGACGCGCTTCGGGTTCGAGGTGAAGATGGTTGCGATCATTCATTTACACATGATTACACATGCATACATGTGATATGCATATATTTTTACGCATGACTATGGGACAAAAGAATCAGCTGCATGTATCTATCCCGTTTTTTGTGTAGTTAAAAGCTGCATCTGCCATCATGAAAACGAGTTATAGCTAACCAACCTTGCAACCATAGAAATGGCCATAACCATCCTGTACAGAGTGGTACCCCCTATCCATTTAGAGTTAACTTAGTTCACTAGGGCAACGACCAGTTCGGGTAGATCCAACCATACCGGATGGTGGGCTACCAACGAATCTACCCAGGGGGCGTACCACGCTGTAGCAGTCCATCTCCCAGCAACTGGAGCACCAAACCAGGCGCTGGAGAATCACCTGCGCTTCCCGAAGCAGCCACCACAAGTGCGAGCAGCGCCACAACACCGGCAGCGGCACCTGAAGAAGTAGAGGTCGACCGTGGTCGCGGGCTGCGAACGTGGGTGTGAGGGTTTTGGGCGAATGGTGTGGTCAATAATGATTGTGGTTAAAAGTTTAAAGTGGTGTTGTTTTTCCGGTTGTCATAGAGTCCTGCCGTGGCACCAGGAGAGACTCGTTATGGTTCAAATTGGAAGATGGCTACTGTAATGGTGTAGTTGATGATGGTTGAATTATCTTTGGACATTTTCGTTGGGAAATGTTCAAACGAACCAGAGCCTAAATTCTTCCTCACCGTGAAAATAAATTGATACGGATTGTCAAGCCTGCAAACTCCTTCTGTTTTGTGGGGGTCGATGGCATGACCCGAACAAAATGATGATGACCATGGTAAGCAACCCTGGTGGAGCATCATCAATCATGGTAACTAGCCATAGTAACCATCATGAAGCCATCATGGCAGTCACGGTGAAGCACCAGGTTCCACCACCAGACGCCATGGCAACCCTCGCCACGCTTCACCGCCCCGCTGCCTTCCGCAGGAACTGCAGCAGTTGAAGCACCTGGCTGCACAGATGGACGAAGCCTTTCCGGAGACTGCGGAGGCGGCAGTGCCCGCGTTGCGGAAGTTGGTGTGGGGGGAAACTGCTAGGGAAGTGGCACAAGGATGGTGAAATCATTGGCTTACTCGGTTTAGAACCAGCAGGTCCCACCTTGTAGGTTTGTGACCGTGAGGAGCTTGGCCTGGGACGATGTCAGAATGACAACTTTTGGTGATGATTTGATTTTTGTGTGTAGAGCTACAATGAACGCCCCGGCAACAGAGAAGCTACGATGAAGTTACTGAACCTGTTAGGAATGATGAAGAGCATCAGTACCTGCAAGTTGTGAATTGGATGTATTTATTTAAACGGTAGATGCATAATGATGGTTGGTGAGAAGTAGTGATGGCTAATGAACTGGTTCATGGTGGTCTATACTAAAGCCGCTTTATGAACGTCAATGACATTTTGATGAGCATGGCACGCCCTATAATCTTGAAGCATCTCTTTGGGAATGATTGACCCGGGAAAATTGGGAGAGCTACGGGTGACGTCCCGCTTGGGATTCCTGGCCATGACGCGTAGCCAAGGCGTAGCTTGTGATGCCACGGCTGCGCCAGCAGGCTACCGAAGTTGAACCCAGCAGCCGGCCGAGCCTTCTCAGCCTTGCGGGGGGCTATCAGGAGCCCAGCTGCTGGGCTTGGCGGTTGCGGCTGGCTATGATCCAGCGGTGCAGTGATGATGGTTGATGTAAGCCTAGGATGAATAACTGGCTGGTGGTTTGATTCACATTTTTTATTTTCCCTAGTATCTGTTAACAAATGGTTGGTTGACTAATATTGTTTCGAAGGGGTCGAAACCAGCAACCAGATAAATCCTGGGTTTACAAAAATCCATTGCCAAGCATCATCAACCGGCCCCAAATCATTCGCATCACTAAGAATCAACATAATCAACCATTATTCACCATCGCTTCGAGGTGGAACCCCCAAACGTTATACTGTAACTTGGTTTATAAATTTCTTTGCTATAGTCATACCATGTCATACCTACATATCTCTACCATTTACCTAGTAAATCTACCATGACCCAAATTCTAAACCAACGACTCACCATCGCCAGGGGGCCCGGGTCCCTTGTGACAAATTCACCGCCCAGTGAAACCACCGGGGCCGGTGTCGCGGTTGAGAAACGCTCGCAGGAGCTGCCAATGGATGGCCCCGTGGACGAGGACGGATCACCTGAACGGGTGCCCATCGTCACCTTGACGCATCCGTGGTTCAGTTCTTCTAAGTGGCTATAGCAACAGTGGAAGTGGGATGGGTCGATATCATCAAGTCTTGTAGGATTCCGTGATGCAAGGCCATCACCACGACATTTGATAAAGCTTCTTGGGGACGTTGTAGGATTGGCAGCTGATAAACTATCCCCCATTCATCGATGGTCAATACACATTGGAGTGGTTGAACAGTGAGTATGGTTGGTAAACTCCCGTGTCTGATGGTTATAGAGTTGTGAACCATGATTAATTATGGTGAACAATGATCCTGAACTGTCCGATTTCATGGCTGGGCCATCATTGTAGAACTTCTTTAAAACATGCTTGGCCATCAAGTATTTACAATCTATCAAGTAGTAGCCTTGGCATTTTTTTTTTCACAAAAGCAACCGTCATGAACTGTTAATTAACCATTGAGAAGCATCAATTCACCATCAGTTCACCATCAGTATGCATTATTCACTCACCATTTTCTACGTCATCTTGGTAGGTCTCAAGTTCGCAGCGATTCTCGGCCAGGAAGTGTCGCGTTTCAAGGGCATCTTGGATCACTTGGACGTTCGGCTCAGGGCCCTCCACAGCAAGCAGGTGGGCGCTGGGGGAGCAGCTGGGTGCCATAGGAATTTCCTTCGCAACGTTCATGATGGTTGATGGTTGATGATGGTTGATGGCAGTTGGTGATGGTTGATGGTTGATGATGGTTGATGGCAGTTGGTGATGGTTGATGGTTGATGATGGTTGATGGCAGTTGGTGATGGTTGATGGTTGATGATGGTTGATGGCAGTTGGTGATGGTTGTAATTTGATGATGGTTGATGGCAGTTGGTGATGGTTGATGGTTGATGATGGTTGATGGCAGTTGGTGATGGTTGATGGTTGATGATGGTTGATGGCAGTTGGTGATGGTTGATGGTTGATGATGGTTGATGGCAGTTGGTGATGGTTGATGGTTGATGATGGTTGATGGCAGTTGGTGATGGTTGATGGTTGATGATGGTTGATGGCAGTTGGTGATGGTTGATGGTTGATGATGGTTGATGGCAGTTGGTGATAGTTTTTGATGATTGATGATGGCAGATAGCCACTAGCTCATCAATTCCCATGGCTCGCAGACTTGCAGGGCCTGTGGATCACGCGAAGCCCGGCAGGACCTCCGTACCGAGGACGCGTCTGCGACACCTGCGGTGCCGCAAGCGATCACTGAGCTGCAGATGCAGAACCAGGCGTCGGGGTGTGCAATTGAGTGGGTTGGATCAGCCGGTCCACGGTTGATGGTAGATCATGGTAGATCATGGTAGATCCATATCAATGCTGGTTTTCAATTCTCAATGGTGGCTTTCAATTTTAAGGGTAAGAGTGGTAGATCCAAGGGTTTCCACTATAATTAAGGGTTCACATATTACGGAAAACCACTACTTCCGGTTGATATTGATATTGGTCAATGATAGTGGTAATAACCGGTGACAATTGTCCATGATTGCTACTGTTGGTACATCCATATTTCTCAACCCGTAGAAGTGATGGTAAATCAACAGCTATTTATGGTTCAACTGATGGTGGTTTATGAAAATGATACTGAGAGATGATCAACAACCATCATGGAATAACCAACCATACCGGACAGGTAATGACCAGCAAGAATGGTTGGGTAATGGTTGGTTAATGCTGTTATGATTCATGCCGACCGGCTCAATGATGGTTTCTTGCTGGCTAGTAGTAATTGATCACTCAAATGGTTGCACTAGTGCTCAGTGATGTACATGATCGCCAAAACAGGGACTACCAAAAGTCCCCAAGGACAAAAGAAGCCCTCGTGGCTGGAGCAGCATTCGTGGTAGCTGGTCAGTCACTCTTCGCGGCAACTCACCTCTAGTACCTAAACATGGGTTGTTGAGTTCCCATTCGTTGCAGCTTATTGTCCCTACAGTCACGTTTGGCTCAGGCCTGAGGTGCTCCCCTAATCTCTCCTTGGGATGGCTGTTGTTGCTTCAACTTCCCCAGCAATCTAGCTGATTACGATGATCACAATGAACCAGCTGAACCAGCTGAACCAGCTGAACCAGCAAGAGCCAAGTAAGTAACCCCCCTAGGCCCCATGAAACAACCATCACCAATTTCCCACCAACCATCAATGGCTAATCACTTGTCCTAAGCCTTGGTTGAGTAAGCACCACCAGTGCCATCAATCCCTCAGCCATGTCCCAACCCCTGGGACCCCGTGCCTCGCCACAGCCAGGTGCTGCGCGAGATGCTTGCGGGCGACCGGCGCAAGAAGCGCCTGAGTTTGGAGCGGCTCAAGCTCTTCGGGGCCAAGTGAGGCGCTGCTCGCGCTGCTGCGCTGCTGCGCTGCCCGGGCATTGCCGTGGAACAGCGGAGACGGGGCGTAAGGATGATGAAGAAACGATGGTTGAGATTGGTGGATCGTTCGGACTCATTATGAGGCAGAGTGATGAAACTCGTTGATCTTACCCTCTAATTATTGTAAGTCAATGATGATTGAAGTCTATTGATCATGAATCATGAACCATGAATGATTATTCAAATTGAGAATAATCATACTTCTGATCAGCAGCCACCAGCTTCATTATTCATCAAACGTTAATCATTCCATAGCTGTTGAAATTCATGGGCCACTGTTCTGGTGATGCCTGATCATTGATGTTGGACCTGTGATTACATTGCCAAAAACGACTGCCACCCAGATGGATGCTTGGGATGGGTGGAGTTTCTGGTGCTTGGCTCCCGTGCTTGGTGGATATCCTTTAAAGGCTTGGCTGATAGAGGCCGGCTCCAGATGCTTGGAGGAGAGAAGTTGACAATGGTGGCTGATTTATGGGTGATGCTGGTTCAATGATGGTTAATTCATGGTGAGAGAATGGTAAAATGGTGGTCACCCATGCGCAACGATGGTCCCTCATGGTTGTGGAATGGCTTAACTAATGCTTCACTACCACCATTGAGTCAAGCCGTTGCCCCTCCGTTGTGCACCCGAAGCAGCAGAATTCAGTGGCATGTCTCTGTACAAACTTGTGGTGTGGTGGCTGGTTAGTCAAGTCGGTAGCGGGCTTCTTGGTGGCTAAGAATGCCATCATGAACTATTGGCCATTAACCAACCACTCTAATAATTAGACAAACATTAGATATTAGATAAACATCAATAATCAGCTATTTACCTATCTTTGGTAGCAAGCTGGAACCAAGAACAGCCATGTGGCCCCAAGGGCCATCTCGTACCAGCTGAACTTCCAGGTTCGTTTCCCAGTGGGTATGGTCACTCCGGATCCCAAAATTGGCAGAGCACCAGCGCACACCAGGGCTCCCTGAAATGTGGGGAACCTACTGCGACGCAGCAGCAGTGTGCAGCTTCACGGCGGTGATAACACATGACCGGTGATGGAACCATGTAACCAACTGCTCATGAAACCAACTGGTGACGCAAGCAACAGCTGCACGTGAAGTGCTCGGAAGTGCTAGCACCACTTGGTTTCATTACCAGTTGGTGCTTCACAAGCGACTGTTCAGTGCTCAGACTCGGCTGCATGTGAAGCGCGCACAGCTAGAGAAGAGCGATGTGCCACTCCCTTGGCTGCGTCGAAAAGTTGGCGCTTCGCTTCAGCTTCACCAGGCGTTTCTGTGGTGCCGTTGTTTGATGCTTGGAAGAGCCTGACCTCCAACTTGAAGGAGTGGCAGAATCCAATACTCACTCAGAAAAATACTTGAGGTATGTTGGCTCATGGGAAAAAATCCATGGATAAACATGGATCAACATGGGATAAACATGGATCAACATGGATGAATATGGATCAACATGGATGAATATGGATCAACGTGGATGAACATGGATCAACGTGGATGAACATGGATAATTAAACATGATTATATAACCCATCCTAATCCGTCCTAGCTATGTTGAGGGTCATGGGCCCCAATGCTGGGACGGACTCCGCTTGCTGCTGCGGACGGGATCGCATCGTCACGAGAGGTTCTGCGCTTGGAGCCCCAGAACGAAGCGGCGCGAAGGGAGTTGGAGAAGCTGGAGGACCAGCCATGGGGGCCATGGGGGCCATGGGGTTGATGGTCGATGGGCGAGTTTTAAGGCTGGAACCTTAGGGGAGTTCAAGTGTTCAAGGGTCCATGGTAGTTCAAGACCTTGGGAGTAGCGGAGTTCAAGTGGTCGAGTTCTAAGGCTTCATGGTGTTCTCAGGGCTTTGAAGGGCGGGGGCTTTTGGGCTCAAAGGCGATCCGCCCGCGCGAACGTGACACATGTCGGAGATTGGGAGAACAGCGTGAGATCATTTGAGATCCACAAGTTTTTGTTGATCAGAGGAGCTAGTGAATGGATGTTTACTCTCTGGTAAACTACTTTGGAAGTGGATAATCCTTCACAGCTCGTTCATCACACAATCAGCTTTGACTTCCAGGTTAGCTTCTCGGAGGGTAGAGCGCTGCTTCGTTAATCATGATGTTTTCGAGGCCCACGGCAAGACAAAACTCACGACTGCTCCTTGTCATCACAATTTTGTTCGATGAGACGCTACCCCTAAGTTTGGATGCGGCTGTATACAGAACTAAAACCTATGATGGTCTATAGCTGGTGAATCATGCCGTTTAACAAGCTGGTCACGTTTGATAAGCTGATGGGAATGGTGGTTATATAGCAAGAATAGCGTCCAATAATGACGCATAAATATTGGCAAACCACCTCAATGATGGAAACCATGGCAAATCATATTCAATGATAATCAAGTTGTTAAGCACGTAGATCATAGTGAAGTATTCAAAGTGGTACCCCCCCAGGTTAAAAAGTTGGTTAATAAGACATCAAACCAAAGTCATATTTGCCGGAAGTGGTAGTTACCCTGATGGTCGTTACCCCCAGTGGTATTTCCAGTTAGTTATAATTAATCAGTAGAGCCAAAGTTAAACATGGTTATTAACCATTTTAACATTTTAACCATCATTAACCATTGTTAGCCATCCATTTCAACAATGGTTTTGCGGCTTTGCGGCTTAATGCAAGTCAAGGCCGGCCTTGAACAGCGTGAGCCTTGACTTGCATTAAGCCGCCCCGCAAAACCATTGTTAGCGATTTTAACCATGAATAATTTCCCCTATGACCCCAAGTTCACCAACTGGGGTGTAGCACTCTGTAGTTCCAAGCCAGTCAACCCCATCTTCTGCTAGGAGGTGCTGCCGCCCGTGGCACCAGAGATCTTGGCGAAGACGGGGGCGGGGATCGGGGATCTGAGCCAGCAGCGGTCCATCATGAGCCGCGGCTCATGAACCAGCTTCTTAACCATCAGGGGCCATCATTGGCCATCACTAGCCATCACTAGCCATCATTGGCCATAGTTAGTCATCATCAACCAGCTTCTCAACCATCAGTGGCCATCATCAACCAGCTTCGGTTGCCATCAGCCACCATGACTAAACACCGTTGAACTCCGATTAACTCCACCAACGACTGGTTGTGCAAAAGCATTAAGCATGGTTCATCACCACCTGATCTTTCCTATAACTCGGGATATCTCAGGATTAAGTTCCACTAGGGATCGGGTTCTATGTGAATGAGAGCTAGTGCTGATGGATTGATTCAATGGATTGTGATCAAGTCTTGCCACGGGGGGTATTGCAAATGATTGATATCAGTTGAACCAATGGCAGGGACGGGTTTGTTTTGGCACCCTTCCTCATTTCAAGGAGCTTGCCACAGTCAACCACTGGCATTTGTGGCTTTGGTTTCCATTTCTGGGGGAGGGTCGGCCTAGGGAGATCTAGGGAGAGCATGGGGTAGATGCCCTCAATTCTCTTGTGATGGCCGAAGGCGGTCCCAAAGCATGGCAGCACCAAAGTGGGGGCGCTCTCCAAGTACCCATCCCACGGCTGGATGTGCAGCTGGGGATGCAACCATTGTAAAGAACCCTGCCAGGTAGCTTATGCCCCCTTGAGGCAAGGTTAGTCACCAGTTACTATCCCTGGGGCTGCACCTCCAAGCGCCCCCCATCTACGTGGCTGACGGTCAGCTGGTTGGAGTTTTCTGTAGCATCGCGGCAGCTTGGATCCCTGGCTTTGATCATCCCGCGGCTGGTAGGTGGCAGCCATGGTTAGTAGCTAGATGTGACTACCACAAGTGGGTGATACATGGTGATGCCATGGATGTAATCTGTCTGAACTAATCATGATTGCGAACCACTTGCCAGCCGTGGCCATGGATAGTGACGTGATCACCATTTTTGTGGGCTAAGCAATAATTACCAACCAGTTACTAACCAGTTACTAGCCAGTTGCTAACCAGTGACTAATCAATTACTAACCAGTGTTGCTAACCAGTGTTGCTAACCAGTGTTGCTAACCAGTGTTGCTAACCAGTTGCTAACCAGTGACTAATCAGTTGCTAACCATTGCTTACTGCTACTTATACCCTTCAAAACTGGCTGAACGAAGCGTGGTTACGAACCAGTTCCAGGCGCCGTGGGGTCATCCACTCGTGGCCTCTCCAGGAGACCGCAGGAGGACCTGGCCCCGGTGGCCACGGTGCCCACCGATCCGCCCACGGCCGTGAGGCCGCCGAATCTGAAGGGCGGTTGCCATAGGAAGTAGCCGCTAGCATGGATACTAGTAACCAGATGTACTAGTAACTAGCATGGATACTAGCCATAAGTACATTATGACTTCTGTTGGTTAAGAACCAGTTGGATACTAGTAACCTGAGGCAATCTGGTTACTAGTACTTGGCTTCTATGGGTTACCAGTTGGCGAAGGGTCAAGCGGTTAACCAGCCACTTTCATGGGTTAAGTTCACCAACCGTTTCATAGGGAAAACAATGGTTAATGATAGGAGAACCAGGGGTACAGGGTTTTGACCCACTGCCATTTGATAACCAGTTGGTTGCTAGTCACCTGTATGGTCAAGAATGGTTACTGGTAAATGATTGATGCTGAATAAGCTTGTTGGTGAAGAATTTTCCAACTAGTAGCGGTCAATCATGGTGGAACAGTGGGCAACACAAATGGTTAATAAGAGTTTGTGATAAGAGAAGAATGGCACCAGGTTTGCAGGGCGAAGTTTGACCACTTCATGGCGACAAACCGCCAGCTGATCCTCACCACAAGGCACCACGGACGCTCAACCAGGGACTGCACCTCACATGGTTCCCATGGTTCCCGGCCGATGTCCCACTTGGGAGCGCCTGGTTCGTGGTTGGTTACGGCCCCCCATGGGCCCGTCCTCCCCGGGTGACTTCCAGGATGGCCCAGAAGGAAGCCGAGCGTTTCCAGAGGGAAATCCTGGCCGTGGCAGACCAGAAGGCACCAGCCATGGACCATGCAGCCGTGGTGGCGTAGCGATAAGTCATTAATTTTATGAGTGAAAATCGACCTTTTCAGGGGTCTAAGATGGGGTCTAAGGAAGGATGACGAAGGAAAAAATCAGAAAATCCACCTTTTCAGGGGTCTAAGGAAGGAAAACGTCCCGACTTTGTTTCAAAGCAGGTCGCAAATCTGGCTATGAGTCGTTCCACCCAAAACGCCACGGACGATAAGATGGAACTGCAACAGCCAGGTCACCGGTTGAAGCCTTAAATGGCTTGGGTTTTCCCCTTCCAATGCCCTCCATGTTAACAACGTGGTAGCACTCCAGGGGCGACTCGTCAAAGGGGTTTGGACACCCGCAGCAAGGGTAACAGTTGGCTTCATGAATGCTTGTCAGGAGAACAAGTTGGTTTGAAATGTTCTGTAGCTTTGTTGTTTGCTATTCGCCAACGCATTTTGAACTACAGCATTCATAGCCATTATCAACATTTGATCAGCCACCCCGAGCATTCACTCTCAACGACTAGTATAGTATCAACCATTGGTTTCAGCCAATATTGCCCATGAATGTTCGTGACTCATCACATATGATTCGCAACTGTTCCCAACAGTCATCCGTTGAGCCCTGTGCAACGTTTCAACCCTGGGCTCCTGGGGGTCGTTGTTCCAGGGCCTGCGGGTTGAGTGGTGCAAGAAGTTGAACAACGCGCAGGCGCCAGGGCGAATGCTGGTGGCACCCTGTGGAAATGCTGAGGATTGGCCAAGCTGGACGTTTTGAGGGCTTCCAACTGGAGGAATTGAGGGGTACAAGCTAGACTAGTGGCGGAGTTAACTACTGGATGGGGTAGATATAACTATATGTTTATGCATCAACTTAAATCTCGGAGGCATCACATTATCGTTGCCATCTTGCGAAGCACTCAGCGCTATGAAATCCGTTGACCGATGACCCGGTGGGACAAGCAATGCAGGTCGTGGCAGTGGATTGGGCCAAGCATCAGCTGAAAGATCCTGAGATCCTGCAGGACCGATCCTGCGATTTCCACGGTGCCCATGGCATGGTTGCGGTTTTCCTGCACATGACAGGGCGCCATTGCATCTGATTCTTTACCATTCATTCAATTTTTGTGGGGCGACACCGTCGATATCGTTCATGGGAACAGCCAATGGTCGATTGTACCAGCACCACTGCCTTTATTATATGGGTTAATCATGTTGATCGCCAAGACAAGTTTTTGAAGCAACAGTTTGCTGGTCATAGTGATCATTGATCACATATGAAATGAGCTAGTGGGCTTGGACGATACCATGTTTTACACCCCAACAACCCACCACAACGGAGGTGCTTGGGGTGCCACTGACCTTACAGGCCAGGTAGAGGGACAACTGGGGCGATCATCAGCTGCGATCCCTGCTGCTTGCATTGCCTTTTCCACCAGATGGTGATGCTAAGTTTGAGACGGTTTTGGCAAGTTGCTATTCACAAGCTCGTTGCCCCAAGAAACCATATTCGCATGGGAAGTCTAGCGAAAGAGAAGTGACCGCAATTAAAACACCTGCCAGTTGTGTAGGTGCGTCTTCATCATGGGGATTTTTTGGCGATCCAAAGGTGATATCCCCCAGAAATAGCGGGTTAAGGTGTCGCCTTATGATGGCGGAGCTATGGCCGGCATCAACCCCTCAAAGCCCCTCAAACTTGGGTGGGTGCACCTTGCTGGGGAGCCCCCATGACCACAGCCACCATGACGAGGAGCTCTTGGCGTTGCGTGGCCCGTTGTTTGAGGCCATGACCATGGACCAGCGGGAGGACGGCGGAAGCTGCCCCTCCGGGGCGCCCTTGGTGATGACACTCCTGCTGTTCGTGATCTGACAGCTGGAAAACGGCCATGTAGAGCTTGGAAAGCTATGAATTATTGAGAGAAACCCCTGGAAGACTTTGCAAAGGTGCCATTTTGATGGAGAGAAAATTGGAGAAACGCTGGAAAACTATCATTTATTGATTCATTTTGCAGCTAGTGAACTGCTAGATCACCAGAGGGTAGATTGTGGAGGAGCTGTTGCTGTGACAGGTTGGGCTGGTTTGAGTGATGTATGAATTCGCTTGCATGATCTTGCAAAGATTGATTGAAATTCCTGAGATCTTACTGTAGATGGGCCTGTCCACCGTGGAATTTTCACAGTCTAGTGGACTACCCAGTTTGCTTGATTCAGCTGGTGGATGTGGGCAGATTCTCTGGCTCAAACGCAATACGTCTTGGATATCCCTTGATCTTGCCGAAACCAGCAATGGCAGCAGCTGAGCCTGTGCCAATCACCGATGCCGCCCCCGTGGCCAGTGCAGTTCAGATGGGCACTGCCATGCCTATGACCACAACTTATCCTATGGAGCAGATGGTGACCTACACCACTGATCCCGGATATGTGATGGAGGGCGGTGCGCCAATGTACTACTACCCAATGCCTGGAGCAGAATCCATCGGTGCCTACCCCGCCACAACCTACGTGACCGGCGACCCCATGATGGCCTATGGCGGTTTGGACCACTCCCAGGGCAAATGGTTCGCCCCGGGTGAGATGTTGCCTCCAGGCTATGTGGTCACGGCACATCCGGAGGGTCATGTCGCACCACAGGAGGGCCACTTGATGTCGGACCAGGCAACTGGGTGCAGTACAGCTACTACCAGCCATGAACTTAGCTGGTTAATGATGGTTAATGATGGTTAGTAATGGTTAATGATAGGGAATAATGGTGGGTTACAGCTACTACCTTAGCTTTTTCGGCTTTTTGGGATATGATGATTGATTTACCACATAGCTACTAAAAATTACTGTAGACTTTCAGCAAGGGATCTAAAGACGCCACCAAGGCACGTGAGAGCTTTGTGATCACCACCGGAGCCAAGACTGGAGCATCTGCTCCCAAGGCCAAGAAGAGCAAGAAGAAGAAGTCCAGCGGCTGCTGCTGAGCAGTTGGGGACCAGTGGGCCACAAACTGAGCCACTGAGCCGTACATCTACGTACAGTACTGAGTCTATTGTTTGCTTTCGCTTCACAGTTTTGGGCAAACATTCACAGGCCCTGATGCAAGAAAAAGTGGGACATTCGTGGCCTTGCTGGAGCCAAGGGAGGCACCCCAAACCCGCTGGTTGCCAATAGTTAACCTTTTGTCAACTAGTACTGTATTAGTTAACTATCATTATCCACCTAATCATTAATCATATTGAATGTTCGTGGTGGTATTATTCCTATTATTACTACAACTATCAGGCGGCTATTGTAATCCATACTGTTGGCATCAGTAACCTATTTAGCCATGATATAATCCGCAAAAAGGGCAGTAACCATGGCGAAATTACGAAGTATGCCTTATAACCTGGTACTGGCAGCCATTACCAGGTGGGATGATCATCGCCAGAAGAAGTCACGGCCAGGATTTTCTCTGCGCCTACGACTTCGTCCAGGAGGACGGAGGGATGAGGATCAGCGGGCTTGATTGGGAGCCCATGGTGGTTAGATTCACCATGGTTACACTTTGGTAAACTAACATGGCTGGCTGGAAAATCCAGCATTTTGTTGGACAACCCCCGGGAAAACATCCATTTGTGGTGGATTTTCCATTGCCATGTTAGTTTACCAGAGGGCAATGATGGCTCAATGATGGTTAATGATGGCTATAGGAAGGGCGAAATTTGGTGCTTGAAGATGGTTGACAATGACCAAGAATGGTTGATTGTAGTGGTTGATGATGGTCTGCTAGTGTTTTAATGATCGTTTACTCCTGGTTGATAAATGGTTTAATAGCTAGTGATGGTTGATGATGCTAAATTTAATGATGATATATGATGATTATTTGATAGTTATTTGATGGTCAATCGCAGTTGATAGTGCTTTCACTCGGTTGGTTGGTAGATGGAAAACTCTACGGCAAAGCATTGTTTTAACTTTTAACCAGCAAGTGCAGGGGTCCCAATTTTCACATCAACCATTTTAAATTTATAAAGCTTTCCCGTAGATTTTCCCATCAACCAGTCGTAGGAGCGCTGAAGATTGGTACTGATTGTTGATGATGATGATGGTGATGATGATGATGGCTAAGAAGGTCATGCTTAAAATGGCGTAGAGGTTTATCATGGTTGGCAATGTTTAACCATGGTTGGTAAGTTGACAAAAAGGCCGATCGCAGCTGACGGCTGTTGGACATCCTCGTTGACCATGGAAGTTTCCCCCCGAAACGGTGCTTTGACTTTTGGAGCTGGAACGAGCTGTTGGTTTTTCTCACGTTCAGGTGCGGCAAAGACATCAAGACGAGATTGCTGCTTGGTGGCAGTGCGCGGTGTGGACTGATGTGGGCTGATTGGGGGGAGCCATCTTTTTAGATTTTTTTAGCCAGGGTATCTATGTTCCAAGCGCGAGGGAAATCGATCATAATGTTAACCCAGGATGAATAAACCCTTGGTTGATTAGTAGGGGGTATCACCTGAAAGCCTTCGTTTCCCCTGGGGTTTAGTAATCCGGGCTTAGCATCAATCCTCTAATTTGATCACAACTGATTGGTTAACTGTTCAGCAACTGGGCTTACGGCGATGGCGCCGGGAGCGCTTCGGCCTAGGAGAAGCTCTTCCAGAGCTGAGTCGTGAGTTCTTCGGAAGGACCCGAGCTTCGCGCTTCGCTTCGCCAGACGGGATGGTCGAGCGACGTGGGTGTGGGTCACTCAAAAATGTGTCAGTGAACAGGTGCATGTTTGGGATCATGTTTGCTCACGTGAACAGATGTGCGTAGGTGAGCAATGGTTTGGGGGGGAGAACCGATTTTTTTAGCAAACAACATCCCAACAAAGTGTATATACCCAGTTCATTTTATTGGATATTCACGAGGAGTACCAGATTTGGATCTACACATCCTCCTCGTTCTCATGATAGTGGTGATGGTGATTTGGCAAGCTCATAGATCTCAATCCAGTGTACCTTCCACAGCATGCTTCAACATGAATCCTACAAGTGATGGATTGATGGACTAGTTCCTGTTGCTACTCCATCTAGTCAACCGATGAATCAACCACAGTTGCACCTTGTGGCGACCGCAGGAGGCCGGGTCCAGGCGAACTTTTTAGTGAGGCGACAACGGCGGTGCGCGTCGCGGGGCGCCCAACGGTCTCCATGCATTTCCCTTAGGAACTACATTGAAGGGACGATTGTGAGCCTGTTTTGATCACACATGATAAGCCAAAACCAATCAGAGTTGACCATTACATGATTAAGCATACTAACACATGGTTATTCCAAAATAATCCGGTTGACCATTACCATGCAGCATAACCAGACAGATTTTTCCAAGAAACAGGGCAAGGCCGCCACGTGATGAACCATAGTGGCTGACCATCATTGACAGGTAATCAACCTCCTTATCCCCTGGCGACTTTATGATGTTTTATATGGCCATTCTGAATCGAAGCAGAATAGCATTCTGTCCAACAACTCACATTAAAGTGCCTGTATCCGACAGGAGCACCAAAAATAGACCTCATATTCTATTTGCTCCAGGAAGGTTATAGATCTATGTAATCCATTGTGATCTAAGAGATCTGTGACTTGGTGCTCCGCTGTTGCAACTCTGTAGCTCCGGCGCATCTGAAACGCCCAAAATCCAGTGCTGCAAAGGCAGTGTTCAAGCCTGCAGGCGCGAGGGCTAGCTCCAAGCCTGGCTGTGAGTCAGTTTGGGCGCACCCCAGCGGTGAAAACAGCCGGGTTGATGTGCGAAGTAGAACGAACATGAGCTTATGAAAGGGTTTGAAGATGCAGACCGTTTCGGTCAAGTTGTCGGAGAGTCTTGCTTGTGGGCCTTCCACGGTGTAAAACCAGGGAGCTTGGATCATACGATTGCCTGGCACGGCGTTTTTCGGCTCAAGCGATATTTTTGGCTCTGGCATTTGTGGCGCACGTGCACTTTCCCAGGAAATTGGGCAGACAGTTGGAAGGCTAAGGTCAGCAGATGGCCAAGTTTATCATTAACCATTGCTGTACTGAATATGTTAAGGAATGATCCATCATTTTGCAATGAAATATCCGTCATTGACCATTCATTTGGTTGTTTCCCCATGCCATTGGACGTGCAAGATGGCTTCACGGTGCTTGGACCCTGGACTGGGGCCTCAGCAGGGTACATGTGAGGCTTGCAGGTGTAGGGGTGGATTCCTCCATTGGTTCAACATGGGTCAGCATGGTTGCCATCTCCATCCTTACTGGATCCTCGTAGTTTGCTGAGTGCCAAGTGAAGGCCCGACCGGCTCAAAGTTGCTACAAAGCATTTTTGGGATGGGCGGGGTGGTAGGTACCACGTTTATTCCCTGCCATGGTTCGCAAAAGTGGGCTGGCCCGAATCCTGGTGAGGTGGTCAGCTGCAGCTGGGGGTGCATCATATGGTAGTCCACTTGGACTGGTCGATGACCAGGGGGACCCAAGGGGTCAGATGAGGAGCTTGAGTCCCCTGGTGCCAGCTGCCGGTGAGTCTCTGGCTCAAGAGCTTGGGCCAAGCCGCTTGAAGATTCCGCATCTTCATGGCCCAGATGATGCCCTTGATGAAATCTGGCATCATTTGATGATCACCTAGGTCATCAATCAAATCTGAACAAGGCAGTGACGTCCAACTTGTACTTGCCCAATGTGTGAGGGGGACTGCGGCGGATAGTTCGCCAATGCGTAGGGGCAAATGCAACAGAGACTCCAACACACTGCGGTGCAGAATTTACATGCCAGTCCCGTGACTCCCCTGAGAATGGTAGATCACCATTGATGAATCACCCAACATGAACATGATGAATCACTAGCGTGTGCTAAACTTTGGGGTGGTTGATAAGTGTCGATCTCTTACACGCAGATGAATCAAATTCCACCATGGGTCTCTCATGGTGCCCGGGCCGGCACATGGGCCTTAAAAAGAATCATCCTCAAAATGTCTTATCACCGCCACTCACCGCCAAGAAAACCACGATTTGACCCTCTTTGAACACTAAAATCATCAAATCAGCATTAACCATCATGACCTTTCACCAAAAACCATCGATAAAATCCACAAAACCACTAAGGAACCATCCTTTCCGCTTCCCATCAAGATGATAAAACCCACCCTTGACCATCAGCCAACCCATCCCTTCAACACCAACAGGTACCGTTTCCAGCCACCGAGCTCCACCGATCTCCACGTCCCATGGCGACTCCTGTGGGTTTCCTGGACTCAGAGACCTGCCTCTGCGGTGGGCAGCTGGAGCATCTCTCCACGTCGCCGGTGTTGGAAGCGTTTCCCGCGGAAGGCGTTGCGGTGCAGGTGGAGGGCCAGGTGGGGCTTGTGCTTGGGCCGTTGTGCTATGCCGGTTGACCACCTGGGGGAGCTACCAGGAGTGGCCACTGAAAATGGGGTGCGAACCGTGGTGGTTGCTGGAAAAAGTGAGGGTTGAGTGATGGTCATGATGGCTGTAGGGATGGCAATTCACCAGCAGCTTCTGATTCACTACATGGGAGGGGTTCTCCCACCAATTTTGCTACGATGTTTTGATCCAACATTGGATGTGGCGGTGCCATGAGGTGATACCAATGCGTTGACCATCCCTCAACATCATCAACCAAATTCTGGGGCACGGCTACCAACCATCACTAAATATCATAAATCATTCTCACACCATCATTATGATCATCATATTGGCAATCATGACCCCCAATTTCATCAATGTCTGGATCATTTGAATCATCGATGCCACATTTTTCTTCGTCCTCATGGGTCATTTCTGGATCATCACCACATATCACCACCATTCATCAACTCATCGCACCATCCATGGCACCACCGGCCGCGGCAGGTGGTCCACTACGACCGCCTGGCGCTGTCGGAGCTGATGGGTTGCCGCTGGGCCAGCCATCTGCTGGTGGAAGACCAGCGCCTGGTGAAGGCGACGCCGGGGCAGTTCACCCAGCAGCCTTTATGGTTGGGGATCCGATCGCCAACAATGGTGGGAAAACATCACCAAGCATCATTGACCATCATGAAGCATCATGGACCATGGTTATCAACCACCAGTGACGGTGATTCACCACTGAGAATAGCAATAACCGTCAGTTGATGGGTTTTGATATGGTTTTAAAAGGGATTATGGCGGTTCATAATAGGGGGTCATGTCATTAAGTGGTGGTTGATGGATTTCCATGGTTAATGATGGCTAATTGATTGTGAATGATAGGGGATGATAATCAACAAGAATGGTCAAACAACCGCTGGTTGATGGATTTTGATACTCGGTGGTTTATGATGGATAAATTATAGTAGTCAATAAGAGAGGGCAATGACAAACAATAATGACGAAACAACTAGTGGTTGGTGGTTTTTGATCATTTCTTTGTTTCCGCAAGATTTGGGATGGATAGTTGATGAACAACAAGTTTGTGGCCTGGGTTATAAGCACCAACCAGACATCAGCACCTAATGATCAGGAACCATCAATGGTTTCAGGATTTCACCATCATTAGGCACGATGAAAACCACCATTACTCGCCAAAATCAATCGTTATAGTAATCATCCGTTGACTAGTTCACTTGACAACCAGTCACTAATCAACCAATAGTGAACCACAAAATATCCACTCATATTAGCCACTACTTGGCCAGTATCAGTATTAGCCGCTAACTATATATCCACCATCATTCAACCATTAGAAACCATAGGTTAACCCATGTTAACCCATTAAAAACCCATTAGTTAACCATTAGTATTCACCACTATTCAACGATTAAAGACAATGAATTATTCCATCAAACAAACATTAATTAACCATTATATACTAGTCACCGTTGTTCAACCATTAATTAACCCATAAAAAACCATTGTTCCACCATTATTCCACCATTGTTCCACCACCATTAGAGACCATTAATTAACCATTAGTATTCACCATTGTTCCACCATGAGAAGCCATGAATTCACCCGTTGGACTCCTTTGCGCTCCGCAAGGATCGCGACCTCTGGGCCTTTCCGCCGCCCGTCTCGCCCAGCAGACCCTTCGGCTGCGTGCCCTCCAGCTTTTCGGCAGCAGCTGGGCAAGGGTGGGTGGTTTTTTTTGGGGGGGGATTAACGTGTGGTTTATAGGGGATAGTAACCAACAATAGAATTATAGTGATAGGATCAAAGTTCATAGGGGATAGTAGCCAACATGGGGGATAGTAACCAGCAATAATAGGGAGGTTAGAGTGGATTGTAGTGATGAATAGGAGGTTATAGTTGATTATAGTGATGAATAGGGGATAGAAACCAGCAATGATAGGGATTATAGAGGATTTAAGTGATGAATAGGGGGATTGCAGTTGATTATGGGTATTTATTTCAGGGAGAGTAGCCAACAAGACCGGTCAAACAGTTAAACAAATACTTGATTTGTGGTTTCAATTGATGGTCAACCATAGGGGGAAGGCTTGGTGAAGATTTGTAATGGTGAAAAACCACTGGTTGGCAGTTCGATTGGCGTTCTTGATTTTCCCCGATGTTTGGGACGGTGAGTTGATTGACGGATGTATTCAGAGGCTTGACACCACCAGCCAGTGGACAGATGCTGAAGGAATGGTTGGTTGGTGGTTCGTGATGGTTGGCGATGGAAATATCTCGTCAATTCATGATGGATTATATGTTTCAACTGATGGTTGATTGATGGTTGGTGATGGTTAAATCATGGTTCGTGATGGTTCCCTGATGCTGAAGGAAACAACCACTCTGTTACCCCATAGGCCCAACCCTGAAAAACGATGTTGAAGCTTTACCGTGTTTAAGCGTCAATTCCCCCAAAAGTGATTTTTTCCGGTTGAAACTCGGTTTGAACCATTCTCTACCATCATGAGCCACTGCACAGCATCCACCATCATCGGCCATCGGCCATCAGCCATCAATGAGCCATCTATCTACCATCAGCCAGCCAGCAATCGTCATTGACCACAAATTAGCCATCATTAGCCATTCGTTCACCAGCGGGGAACATTCGATAGCCATCATTCTACCATCATTGGGCATGAATTCGGATCAAATCAACCATTCGTTCACCATTGTGAACCATCAACGAGCCATCACTTCACTAGGTGGAGACCGCTATAGGTTCATTCATGGTTCATTTATGGTTCACTAATTTTCAATCATTAGCCACAACTTCACCAGGAGATTCACTTAGCTGAAGACTTCACTAGGTTTCACTAGGTTCATCTCCTAGGTTCATTGCTGGCTAGATTTAGCTGGAGACTGCTAGGTTCATTAACCACAACCTCACTAGGTTTCACATGGATGGTTTTACTGGGTTCTTCTCCATGTTATCATTAGGTTTCACATGATTTCACATGATTTCACTAGGTTCAACATGGACTTTTTTGCTCCCAGAGACTGTTCGGTTACCGGGTGGAACGCCAACCTCAGGCGAGGAGGCCGGCTGCGCCGATCTGCTGCAGTCGGGGGACTTTCTCTTTGGACAAGTCTACGTGGTGCCTGGGACAGCGGCGGCACGCAGAAACCAAGGGGGCCAGGGGTGGTCCAATGTGGTGGTTGCCATGATCAATTGATGGTTGAACCTATGGTGGTTGTGAGGTTCAATGATGGTTCGGCATGCTTCTTAACGATGGTTGGCATGATGATCAACGAATAACTATGATGGAGGAGCAGCATCAGCGCAACGTGCAACACCCGAAATATTGGGGCCGTCCAACAATCCCAGAACAGGCACATTTTCAGCCAGCTTTTCTACCCCCATGGATGGAGACTGCTCCATCCATGGCAGTGTATGTATCGCATACGCCGTCACCCTTGGTGATGTTGGACCACGGCCACCTGCTGCCCAGGCATCGGTGGGTGTGGTGGACGGTGTGGACGTGGGGCTGGGCCTTTTCTGCAGCTCGGCCATCTGCGAGGGCAGCTTCCTGGGGGAGTACACCGGCGTGCTGTCGCGACGCCTCAGCGAAGAGGACGGGCTCTATGGCTACGGCCTCCCAGTGGTGGACCCGGACCTGGTGATCAACGCCAAGGATAGGCGGCACTGCCTGGGTCAGGTGGGTTCGGCTGGAGATCGAGTTCCGGCGCCTGGTGGTTACTAGGTCCAACTGGTGGCTGATCAAGGTGGGGGCCCCCGAACATTATAAGTTGGTTGATACTTTTTGATGAACCACTTAGCGATGCAGTTCTATCTGCCATAAGTAGTGTTACCCCAGTTATAATCCAACTTGTAGCTGGTCAGGGTCCCACCGATACCATGCAACGGTGACCCTCATCATGTTCACCAACCACTGACGCTGCTGGCCCAGGACTTTGGCAACCTCTGCCGGTTGATCAACCACAGCGATGATGCCTGGAACGCTGAGCCGGGGTGGCCCAGGTGGTGACTTCTTTGATGGGACTTCCAGGGGGAAATGGACCTGACTGGTACCCATATAGCCCTATAAAGGGCCTCTAAGGAGGAGCTAAGGAGCTGCACCAGGAGGGTTCTAAGCAAATGCTGGTTGAACCGGCAGATGAGGGTTTCATCTGGCTGGTGGTTGGGAGGAAGCTGCTTGGAGCCAGGGATTTCATCATAGAGGTATGATTTTGGGCATTTCCCCACTTCAGGAATGATTTGTGAAGTGCGACGGCCGATTCATTGACTTTCTTATTCGGTTGGAGGTTCTTGAACCCATTTTAATCTGGATGGCGGGGACACTTGTGAAGCATCAACTACTTCTGCATCAGCCTCATGAGCAATGGACATCGACGGTCCATATGCTTCAGGCAGTGGCTGCAAAGATGCGGGCCCAGAGTTAGCACACACAAGGCTATCAACGTATCAAGCGCCTACAGTAGCCCACCATGTATTACAACGAGCTGTGCCACAAGAAAGCCAGAACAGCAACATGTTTGATTCGACTCAGCCTATTTGGTTGACATATTCATTACTAAGGTACTAAGGGACACCATTTTTTGGTCAGTCGGATATCCCATGGGTAGCCCCAACCCGTGACACATACGTGGCGATCCCTTGGTGCGCCACCCAGGCTGATGACCGTCCACCACGAAGGTCTCCTGCACGTGGTGTGCCGCACGGTGCGGGATCTGCTGCCTGGCGAGCAGGCAGGCCACCCTGGCCCGAGACCTTCGCGGCATGGGCCATCCATGGCCATCCCTCAGCCATGTCAGACAGCGGCCATCATGACGTGGCCATCATGGTCTGTGACCATCATGATGTGACCATGTGTAGCTTGGGCCCATGATTCGAAGCATCAGTCGACTTGTGATTGTCGCCAGCGTTGATCGTTGGAAACGTTGTTGTTTATCGGTCATCCCAACCATCAATCGAAGCATCTTTGCAACTTATACGATCATTCTAGCCACTGCTGCACTGCATTCCGTCAGTCCAACCATCATTTGAACTGTCACTATAACTATCATGACAACTTCTTCATCGTAAGCGATCACTTGACCATAATTTGCACAGAATCAAACCATCAATAGAACCATTACTAAAGCATCATTCACGATGAGTTCACCCATCGGTTAGCAATACTAACGACCAATAGTACCATCAACTCGCACTTCAGTAAACGCAATATTGATCATCACTTACACATCGCCCAACCATCATTAGCCATCAATATCATGAACATCAGTTCTCCATAAATCTGCAATCATTGTTCTATTCTGACAAAACCACCCATTCACCCTCATTCAATGTCATTCACCACGAATATCAGGTCACCATCAATCACACATCACCGAACCATCAATTTTAATCATGTATTCATCAACTAGCCATCTAATATATCCATCAATTAACCACCATAAAACCATCAATTAATCATCATTCGCCAGCCATGAACACCATCTAATATGAGCCACCCATCCTAATAAAATTCGATCAGTTCCCCATGGTCGCTTCCCATCAACCATCACCTCAGAGTCGTTCACCATCGTCGCCCGTGGTCCAGGTGCTGATCCACTACGGGTGTCGCTACTGGCAGCCCGCGTCGCGCCACCCGGTGCGCCTGACCCCGGCGGCTTCGGCTTCCGCGCGGGGCGGCTACACCAGCGATGCGGATGCGTACCCGCCGCTTTCGAGCGCGGGGATGGGATATCGCCAGGAAGGTGGTGATTGATGGCCGTTGAGTTTGTGGCATGGCTTAGTTGAGCCAGGTAATATGAGTTAACTGAGCCATCAGCCGTTGGTTGATATCTGATATCATCAGGTTATTAAGCCATTAGGCATTCGTTTATGGCATCAGTTTATTAAGCCATGGCTTTAGTCAATTAAGTTATGCCATCATGAATTCGGCCATCATTTTGTTAAGCCCATTAGCTGATAGTTGACATCATCATTTTGTTGGGCCATTAGGCATTAGTTGATGTTCAATTAGTAGCCAGCTAATCACTACTCCCGACCATGAGTTGCTTATTCACCATAAACTAAGCACTACCACCAACGTTGACCATGAACAAGCAATGAATGTTTTGTTGAGCATTCGTTCGTCAGTGCACCATTCACGGGAATAACCTGACCCTTAGGCATGGTGGAGATGAAGCCACCATTCATGAGCCCACCTGGTGGTTTCCACCCACTCGCTGGGTGACTCTCTGACGCAAGACAGGCGCTGAGAAAGATGCAGCTGATGGACTTGTTTTTGAGAATTGTAAGACTGGTTCGTAAAGAAACATTTTTTTGAGAATGATGAAACCACTTGTTTTTGAGAATGCTTAAGATAAACTGAGTCTAATAATTGGCTGAGAAGTGGCTTTACGGATATCTTGCGTTGCAGTTTACAATCTTAGCCACTAAGAGTGATTGTAGAAATATCAACCACTGCTTTATAATGCTTGTAGATGGGTTTAATGGTTATCAGGGGTTTTCTGCTCTTTATTGTGGTTACAAATGGTGTGTAGCCGTTATAATTCCGGAAGAGTAAAGCGGTAGAAGCAGATAACATATATGGTCGTTGAAACCTGCTCGCAGTTACTAGTCAATCATGAACTCACAACTTGTCGTTGGCCAATGATAGTGCAACTTCTTAAACATAGGCTATACTTGAACTGCCTTACTGCAATAGTCAGCAGCGACCAATGACACCAGGGGTGAAATCAACGACAATGGATGACGTTGATAAGGATTTTTTGGATGTCAATGTCATCGCGAATCCATTGGGTGCGCATGGATCCCCATGTTGCCTGCGATGGTCAGCAGTGCCACCGGTTTACTTTTTCTGGGAGATACCAATCTATGGATGCATATTGTTGGGGAATCTTCATCATCAACCGGCCTTGATTGTCTTTTGTTACACGCATGGCAGGTGGTGGGGGATTGGTTGCATCCAAGCTGTGGTTGCCGCGAGTTTGTTTCCCTCTTCTAGTGGATCCCAATTTCTCAACCAGGGTTCCTTGTGTGGGATTTAGTATCCCAGGGTTTAGTCATTTTGGCAGCAGTTCAGCTCCTGGGGCACCAAACAAGCAAATGACTCCTGCCAACCTACAACTTTCCACAGCCCCAGCACTCCGCTATCATTGGCAAATTGGCAACTGCAGTTGTGCTTGGCTCAAACTCACCGCACTTGCGGGACGCTTTTCCTTCCAGCAGCCTGGTTGCCTTTATAACTTCCGAAGCCATCATGATTGGCATAGATGTTTGCAGATACGAAAGGATGGCTGCATCATGCTTCTTGCTACAGGTATTTGGAACAGGTTGTTTTCCCCTGCTTCGCTCTGCACGTTCCAGGATGTTCCAAGTAATTTTTGTCGTTGAGATCATTCAATTACTATGAATCAAACAAAAAAGTTCACCATAACCAGCTTTAACCAATCAATATAATCACTAATTCAACCAATGTCCCTCTCACAGGGCATCATGAAGCATCGTCTGTCAGACTCCTTGTCGACCATCGATTCGATGTTCGCAATCTCAGGAGCGCGGTCGGGTGCTGGTCAAACCTGGTGTGGCTGCTTCGGTTCGGTGAGCCAACGAATGATCTGGTGGCAACTCGTGGTGTTGAATGCATCTAAATACATCTAAATACATCTAAATACATCTATAAATACATCTATGCGGTTCGCGGGGTTGATGAGGACCAGCTTCGCTCACCAGCCATCTTTGACCGCTCGGCAGGATTCGGCCAGAGGGGCGAGCAGATGGAAGATCGCGAGGAATCTGGGCTGCCGGATGACAGACTGCTGTGACCCGTACCTGGACCTGATATGGTGGTTTCTCAAAATTGGGAGCCCCAAAAATAGGTGGTTTATTATTGTAAATGGCTGATAGAAAGGATGATTTAGGGGTACCCCTATTTTGAGAAACACCCATATTTGACAGGACCTGAGGATCAGAGGCAGTCTGTCACCATCCCTTGAAATCTTTGATTTTTATCCAGACCTGATGATGGCTTCTCATTGACCATATCTTTGCGGCGCCACCCAGACAAGCTTCATCCAACTCCATTTGAATCAAGATCCGCACACACGTAAATGGGTTAAGGGCGAACCCTTTTGGCTCAAGCCTTGTTTGAAGTTTCCAGTTTTGCCATTTCAAGCTATTCCCGTTTCAAAATGCTGTCCGCCGATCTCTCCGTCCTCGACCAAGTGCCTCCATCGCTAGGCGATGGCACAAAGATGTTGATCATGTTTTTCATTCTGCTGACTCCAGTCTTCCTGGTCAACATCAAACGTTTGGCCAAGTTCCGTCGAAGCAGGTCCCCAAAGGTTGCAACTTCAGAACAGGTTTCACCAGAGGTACAGAAGAAGGCGCAAGCGGTTCTGGAAGTCAAGAAGCTGAGTACCGTCAAGGCATTGGCTGACTGTGCGTTTGTCGTGTCTCTTATTTTTGTCATGTTTCTTTGGATCAAGTCGTCCCAGGTTGGTATAGCGACGATTCCAGCCTTCGACCTGTGCTTGGCACCAGTGACGTTGGTCTGGTTAGGTTTTATCTCACTTTTTCAAGCAGACCTCTTGCCGCGAAGCAAGCACACGGTGACCGCTATAGCGGTCGGATACAATTTGACCCTTTTGTACAGCCAAGTTTTGATTCGCTGGTTCGAGGTCACGGACCGTGAGCCCTTACTACTGATTTCCCGGCTCCTGGGAGGCTTCTTTTTTTGCAACCATCGGCTGGCAGCGGCCACCCAGCTGATTTGGATCATGCTCAAGACGCAGACGACCCCGCATGATGTCAACAACATCAATGAACACAACAAGGTGTGGGACATCCTCCTCTGGGAGGTCATCCGACAAATCATAACCATTGGACCGATGTGGGTGCTGTGGTTTTGTGTGGAGTACTTTGTGAGGCAGTTTACTGAATTGATGGTGCAAAAGGCGGATGTGAATGCTTCATTGGAAGCAGCTCGTTCTGTCTTGGCAAGTCAATGTGATGCCGAGGCGTTTCTAGGATCAGATCTTCGATTTCAGAATCCAAGTGCCAAAATTGCTCATTTCTTTGGTATGAAGACCGAAGAGCTCAAGGATACTCGTTTGGTTGACCTGCTGGATGCTCCCGATGCAGAGCGCTTCAGAAGATTGGTGGCCAACTCCGTGAAAGGGCTACTTTTAAATGGGGCCAGTGGACATCAGACTGCACCATCGCTGAACCTCACTTTCAAGCACAGCTCTGGCAGTGCAGTTGAGACGCGGATTTACCTCAGTTCTATTCCCTCTCTGCTCGGTGATGAACATCCTGGTCACTTGATCGCCTTCAACGAAATCAGGGAGGACCGTATCGCCTCCGAGGTTACGCAGCACGCAGACCCGGGAGGTGATGACAAGAGGTTGATCCTGGAGCCCGAAAAGTCCGTGGAGAGTGAAAGTCCGGCGGTCGTGCCGTGCTGTTCAGCGTTGCTGGAGCAGTTGCCGCTGAACGCCGATACCTTGGCATTTCATGCTCGGGCTTTCGATCGGTCAGAATCCACGGGACATGGAACGATTGATGAGGTGAAGGTTGTCTTTGACTCCGAGTCATTGGCCGTGAAGGAGATCCAAGTGAAAATGCCAACATCCAAAAGACGACAGAAGACACTGCTGCATGAGTGCATTCTCCCTCAAGCCTGGCCTGAATTTGAGACATGGCTTGATGCGGTCCAGTGGAATGGTGTGGCAGCACCTGCAATCGTTCCATTTGTGTTCCCCAAGTTTGTGACAGGAGCACTGGCAGCAAGGCACACAGAGATTTGCCAGCTGTCAAGCAATCAAACGAAGTCATCTCGCGAGTCGCGGCTGGCCATACTGACCTTGGGTGATATCCGAGTGCGTCGATTTCAATCGGGAAGGTCTGGTGGTGCTCCAACCATGGGCAGAGGCACAACTTCCCACGTAAGCCCTCGCTCGCTTGGTGAACAGAAGGTGTGATGGCAGGATTTGTCGAAGAAAACCTTCGGCAATGCAGATTGGTTGCCAAAGTGGGGGGCCCTTTTCCCACACAGAATGCCTTACTTTCAGATGGTTGCGCAGTTGTACAGCAGAGTAGGGAAATCAAGCGACATTTCAATGTTTCTCAGAGTTTCCTACAAGGTGGGGCCCCCAACATAGCTAAGTTGGTTCATAACTAGGGTAACTACTAGGTTGCAGATATATAACTGTACAGCCTATAGTTATATAAATATTAATATACTTAAAACTAAGGGGCCCCACTTTGTACAGGGACATCGATGTTTGCGCGATTGATTCGAGCGTTTTGCATGGCCGTGTCACCATTAATTAGAAGGCAAAAGACCGATGCATTGCACGTGGCTTGTGCTTCAAAACATGGGCTCGAACTGGGGGAACCGGGGCCCCTCTCTATTGATGTGGGTACCCTCGGAGGTAGTTGGGCACCTGCGTCATGGCTGGCGGCCATGGTGGTGATACTTGAGGATACACCATCGTTGCTACCAGCCATACCCTCAATCCACCCCCTTGGACTTTGGACAAAGCAATGTAGACAGATGGACACGCACAGAGAAATTACACTAGATAATTACAGACCTAAACTTTCATTTACCTTTTTTTGATTAATGCCTACAGCACCCTATAGCCTATAGTAGGCCTATAGCTATTCTTTCCGGACTTTCACCATTTGTATGAGGTAATTGAGGGCCAAGGTATGTACATATACATGTACCATCATAATCCATCATATACCACTAAATCTGCACAAATTCAAAAACAGACAAATGAACCAATGCGCATACTCCTGCCACTGTATTTCTTCCGGCAAAAATGAGAGAACAAAGCCCTTGAGCAAATCCACCCCTTGGTTAAACCAGCTCGTTCTTAAGGGGTCAACCAACCCCATGGGATCCCTCTGATGAGCTCCACCTGGCGCCCCGCGAGCGAGCTCATGGGTCCGCTGCCGCACCTCGGCAGCCCCAGGACTGCGTAGCTCACGACTTCAGCAGCTCGCCGCGGAGAAAAAAACATCGAGAGCCGGCCGAGTTCAGATGGCGCAACTGCAGTGGAGCTCTGGTTGGAGCGGTGGAAAAAATCGTTCAAAAGGGTACACTTTTTGACAGACTATATCTACAAATAGTGGACTTTCCATTCGTTCTGAAGTTGTTTTTTTGGGAATTATCAGCCGCCCTCAAGCGATTTGACCACATATAGCTGGTGTATGAGATATATGGAGGGTTATGAATATGGATGTCCCATGGCGTTCTATCTCAGCGTCTTGCAAGACGAGCGGAGGATAGCTCATTTTTGGATATTCACAGCACATGCGGCAGAAATCCCCGATGTGCCGCTTGCGCAGCTTCAAATGTTGCCTACTTTTACAGACGATTTCGCTGGATTTGGTATTTGATGACAGTGGATATGACCATATGGTGGTTTCTCATAGTACAAAACCCTAGAAATGCTTGGTTTATGATTCATGACAGATACCAAGGATGATTTGGGGGTATGACTTGCGAAACACGCGGTTGTTACTTATCTCTACTGCCATCGGATGCCACATATGAACCACAGCCAGGCCTTCATCACCACAGGGTTCATCTAGGGGCTGCGACCCCTGAGAACTGGACAGCCTTACCCGCCTAGTTGAGCTGGTCATGCTGCGCTGCATCCAATGTCGACGAGCACCGTCCAATTCGTGGGCTTCATGGGGCAACTTCAGAACCAACCTCACCAGACTTGGAGGATCTTGGGTGTGCATCCTGAGTACCTTACTCACCATGGTTGCAGGGGTATTCAGGCAATAGGGTTGATACCCCCAGCTGCACATCCAAGTAATATGCGAGAGAAATCTGTGCGTTTAATGCTGTTCGGTGGTCATTTGATGGTCAAAAGTCCCATGGTTCCCTCCAGATTTCGACCCAAGTCTTGCTATCCGAGGCCAGAGACGCCCATGCAGAAGAGGGGAACAGCCTGCATGGATGAAAAAGGGGGCCTGCCGCAGTGGGATGGGGAGAACTGATCGGGACCCTGTGATGTTCACCCATCCTGATCAATCATTGATGGTGACTACCAAAAATTGTTCTAAAAGTTGAAGTGCTAAATAATTCATTGCTAAATAATTCTGATTTCATTCCTGTATCATGAAGCAGCCATTGTCAATCCTCATCATGGCATCCACCATTACCATTTCTGACCACCATGAAGTATGAATCATCGTTGGCCATGGCCATAGCATGAACCATCATCAGCCTTCATGAGCCATCATTTGCCATAGTATTATTTAACTGTCGCATAGATTCACCACCATTGCCCAACTAATTAAGTGTATTCATTCATCAATTAATGGTGAATGTTCGAAACCATGAGCCACCATAAGCCATTCATCAACCATTAGTCAGCCATTCATCAACCATCATTAGGCCTTAATTCCCCAGCATCAACCATTCTAGCAGCCTTGAGTTAGCCATTTATTATCATCATTATCATCCATGATGGCTGAATCATCCCAACCATTAAGCAGCAAGCACCATTAGCCATTACTTGGATGGTCATCCGACGTAGTAACTGGTTGCTAATCATGGCGAGTTCAGCCGTGTGAACATGGTATAACCCACTCGGGCTAGTTTCTAGCCATTAAAAAAAGATAGCAACCAGCACTTTTCTGAATTTTGTTCAAACCATTGTTCAGAACTAGTTTGTTAAAACCATCATTCAGAAATAGGTTTCATAATGGTTAAAAGTTAAAACCATAATTTCCACGATGAACTCATAGTTTAAAACCATTTCATAATGGTTAAAAAAAACCATCATTCCAGAAATAGTGGTCAAGAATGGTTATTAGCAAGAACTACTAGTTAAATAATGGTTATTACCATCATTCCAGAAAACCATTTCATTATGGTTATTCAATAATGGTTAAAACCATAATTTCCATGATGAAATTAATTTTAAAGTAGCTACCATAATGGTAGAAGCTTAGTTAACCATAATGGTTAAAAGCAAAATTTCCACGATGAACTGGTAGCAAGAACTACTTCTGGCAGCTTTGGGCTCCAGTTGCTGCTGTTGCAGCGCACTGCCAAAGGCCTGCCCTGTGACTCATCCGGGAGGGTCGAGTGTCAGATGGTTCGTTCAAGTGGTAAATGCTTGGTTGGTTGAGTCCTGGTTACTTAGTGGGTTTATGATGGTTAAGTGATGGTTAGTTGGTTAAGTACTGGTTACTTAGTGGTTTTAAATGGTTAAGTGATGGTTAGTTGGTTAAGTACTGGTTACTTAGTGGGTTTATGATGATTAATTGCTGGTGTTTATAGTGGTCAAATAGCGATGCCGGTGAATACATTGTTTCCATGATGATTTATTCATTGCCAATGAGTTGTGAATGATGGTTGCAAGATGGGACCCCTCCAAGATGGCGATTTGGTGGTTCTTGACTAGGGTAAGTACTAGTTATTGTAGATATACGTCTAGTTAATTGGCTTAGAAACCACGTCAAAGGGTGTGGGGTCCCTTTATACCTAAGGTAACTACTAATTATTGTAGACACCTGTAGTTGAATCGCTTGTAAACCATGTTGTAACAAGGGGGCCCCAGCTGGTACGGCTGATGTTGACGACGGCTGAGGTAGATTATCCTTGATGGTAGGTCCAGCTATAGCCTTCACGAATCGTCGCGCTGGTGCGGTGGTGCGCTTACTTGATATGGCTATGGGTCAAAATTAACCTGCCAATAATGGTGGTTACTAACCAACCAACTATAGGGAAAACAATAGTCAATGACAGGGAACCAGGGGTACAGGGTTTTGACCCACAGCCATATGGCTACGGGTACGGTCATGACCAACCAACACTGGGTAGATCAGCATCCCAACAGCTCGACTTGTTTGGTGGGGGCTGTTCCCAGCTGAAATGGCAGATTTCTGACCCAGAGCCGTGTTACGCCGTGGTGCTGGCAACCTCACGGCCATGGGTCAAGCCGCCACTCATCCAAAAAATGGATGGATGGACGTTCCTGCAAAGACTAGTTTGGCCAGTTTTGGGATGTGTAGATGTTTTTCCGGTTTTTCGGCTACATGGATTACTGGATCATTTCCAGAGGGGTTTCTCTAAAAAGTATGGGTGATTTTTTCCATTGCCATGTCAAATCAGCGGAGGGTAGCTAACCGCAGGGTGGCGTCGGTTCACTCCACTGTGCCGTGTACCTGGCACGCAGGTGCCATGGTGTCAGCCCTGGCTATTGCCCTTGGTGCGCTGGCCTTCGGTGCTGCTGAGGCGGGGATGGCCAAGCGAACACTCAAAGGTCATGGGGATTTCTGATTGTTGATGGCCGTATATACATCTAATTCGAACCCCAATGATTTTAGAGAAATAATTTGGTGATTACCAATGGTTTTTATTTGTGGTTATTTATATGATTATGGTTGGTTAAAAATTAGTCGTATATATGGTTATGGTTGATCAATGGTTAGAAACACATGAATAGATAGTTATAGTAAATCAATCATATATTCGATATTTGTACGGGAATGGATCAGTTGACATTGGACTTGAGACTGTGGGTCAGGCTGTTTCTTAACGTATGGTCAGCTGGTTGTTGCCAGCGATTGATGTTACCACACCCTTCCACCAACTGAATTAACCATGGGGACCAGTGTGAACCATTCAAAGCGTATTTTGGTTCTTGTTGCTTGCTAACTACAGTGCCTCCTTTTGTTGGAGTTGGTTCCGGCTTTGCCCTCCTGGTAACCCTTCGGCGAACATGACATCCGAAATGGCGGATGGTTTGCCGATGTTATCACACGGCTAAGTAAAACAGCAGCCATCAAGCGGGGCCTATGAAGCCGGGAAATTCATTTGGGAGCGATGTGAGGTGCTGGAAATTTCTGGGTTGATTCTGAAGCTGGGGATGATGCGAGGCCTCGAGGATATCATGACTTTCTGAAGCAGGATTACCTCAACAACTTGATGTGCATCTGAAAAAACCAGCAGCTGCATTAAGTTTAAAGTATTTACATGGGATAAACCCAAACATAGGAACACACACCTTGAAACCTTCAGCACCACTCAGCCCCCTTTGAAACCTTCATCATTCTCGTCTCATGCAGGGAGATTCCAAGGGGCTTTCACCTGGGAAGTTGCCAGGAGAACGTCACCGTGCCGTATGAGTCCCCGGATGTCTCCGGCTTGCACTTTGCAGAGACCTTCGACGGTGACGTACCTTGGAGACGACTGAGCCGGGCCACAACTGTGGGCTGTTTGTGAGCCAAATTTGGGAGCGCCGTTTGGGATGAAAATAAACAATATGATACTGGTATGAGGGTTCATGTGATCAGTGGTGTCAGTGGTGATGATCGTCCATAGAGAGATGCGTATGTGCCAAAATAATGGCACCACCAAAACCAATGGTTTCCTAGTGATCATTTGTTGGTGGGTTCTCGGTTACCCAATTTTGGCACAAACCCAAAAAAAATGATACTCACAAAGCTTTTACTTATGGTTGAAATGTCATACCTCTCTGCGCAGATCCTAGCATTGTCAGATGGCGTTCTTAAGTGGGTGCGATTGGTTCTGGCACAACATGATTGACTGGAAATTTAGTTGGTTGCCCGTACGAACTAGTATGATATAAAGTTGTAGCACATTTTCAGACATGGCAGTGGGTCAAAACCCCGTACCCCTGGTTCCCCATCATGAACCATTGTTTCCCTATCATTGTTGGTGATTATCCCCTATGAAATTGGTTGTTTTATATTGACCCATGGCCACATATCCAATTGTGAAATTGCGAGCACCGCTGGAGAATCAGCAGTTTCATCCTGCAGGGCCATCAGCTGAATGGACTGAGACCAAGCGGAACGTGTAGCGCCTTTCTCTTGGTTGGACAAGATCACCCATCAAAGCACCGTTCGATCCAATATTAAGCAGCAGTAATGGAGGATAATAACCAACAAAACTATAGGGAAAACAATGGTTGATGATGGGGGAACCAGGGGCCATGGACATTGGCAATTTCCCAATGTTTCAATCACCGTAGCCATCACGCTCGATGATCACAGCAATGGAAGAATTACCATCCCCAATAGGCAACCAATCTACAAATGGTGGATGATTCCCGCCAGCAATGTAGCTGATTACCACAGGGTATTCCCTTATAGTTCACCAGCAATGTTGGTTACCCCTACTGATGAACCATCAATTCACAATCAAGTAATCATCCTTTCATTTGGCCATTGCTCAACCATTGTCACTAAGATAGTTCGTCATCATTAGCTGACCTTTGTACCATCGATGAAGCACCCATCTCATGATCATTAACCATCAACCATCATTAACCACCATTGGCCACTACTTAAACATCAAAGAACCGGCCATCAACCATGATGAACCACATGAACCATCATCAACCATCATGAACCATCATCAAGCCATTATCGAGCCATGACCATCATGAGCCACTAATGACCATCATTAAACCACTCTCTTCCCTACAAGGTGGGCCCCCTGGTTATAAGTTGATTATAAGCCATTTAATTACAATTACATCTACCATAATAGGTAGTTGCCCTAGTTATAAGCCAACTTGGCTAACGTTTAGGGGGCCCACCTTGTATGAACATCAGTCAACTAACCATTTGTTAGTAATTACTAGGCACCAACCAGTGACTGTAGGGATGCTTGAACTAGGCACTAGTGGCCATCACTAAACCACTCTGTCCCCCCCAGGTGTGGTCCCGATGGAGTCACGCCACGGCAGATGCTTGGTGTACGCAACCAGGGCCGGTTGCAAGAATGGATGGTGAAGGATGGTTGATGAGTTGGTTAAGGAGGATGGTTACTGTACGAAGCTGGTTAAGGATGAGCTGGTGAAGGATGGTTGGTTAATCAGTTGGTTCAGGATGGTTGGTTAATTAAGGATGGCTGGTTAATCAGTTGGTTAAGGATGGTTAGGTAATCAGTTGGTTAAGGATGGTTGGGTAACAAGTTGGTTTCGGATGGTTGGGTAGTAAGTTGGTTAAGCATGGTTGGGTAATCAGTTGGTTAAGGATGGTTGGGTAGTAAGTTGGTTAAGGATGGTCGGGTAGTAAGTTGGTTTAGGATGGTTGGGTAATAAGTTGGTTTAGGATGGTTGGGTAATAAGTTGATTTAGGATGGTTGCAAAAAATCAGTTGGTTAATAAGTTGATGAAGGAGGATGGTTGATGATTTGTCAGTGATGATGCTTTACGACGGGTAGTTATTGATGGTGAACAGATCGCTGTCATGGGTCAAGCATGGCGAGGAAAGGCCCCTGGCCCCAACTGTGTTGAGACTTTGCTGGTGACAATCGATTGGAAACGGTGCCGGTTTCACGCATTGCATGTTTGCTTAAGGACGGGCTGGCACCATGGTGAAAAACACATCGGCCAGGTCATCACACGAAACCTCGACAACCCGCAGCCTGTCACCCCATGGTGCCCTTCAGCTGTCCGGGAGAAGTTCCATGGATCAAAAATCGATGGGTGGAGGGGTGAACAGCCCCAGGCTCGTTGCCCCATGTTGCTCCCGCAAACGCGGCCGCAGCTGCCTGGGTTGGCTCAGGACAAGTACACTGGCAAGTTTGAGGTCAGCACTCGTAGTGTCGAGGCCTGGGGTGTTTGCCATTGTGGGTCCAATGGCAGGAGGTTGGGCGATCATAAAGGCATGCCGCATGCCAACCTGTAATGATGGGTACAGGCCACTGACGGATTGTTAGAGGCCGCTGGTTGATGCTTAGATGTGCCTAATGATTAAAAACACATATTGGTTAAGAAAGGTTACAGTAGATAGTAGATCGAGGTCTATGCGCTGCTATCGCGCGACCCTCCCCTATTCGTGGCCGCTCGTGGCCGAAGCTGCGTAGAAAGATTTAGGAAATACCAGCCATCAATAGAACATGGCCGTCCAATCGATGAGTAATGATTAGAAAGGTTGATAAATGAGTGGTTAGTAGTTGGTTCATGGTTGGTTCATGGTTGGTTCATGGTTGGTTCATGGTTGGTTCATGATGATGATGATGACGATGACGATGACGATGACGATGACGATGACGATGATGATGATGATGATGATGATGATGATGATGACGACGACGACGATGATGATGATGATGATGATGATGCGGGTGAATGATGGATATGATGGCTGATTACATAATAGTGGTGGATCATGTGATGTCCAGTTGGGTTTTCCCGCTTACCCCCGCTGCAACTGAGGGGAAATCACTGTTATTGATCAATGTCAACCATGATTGATGTGAGATCCTCAATAATCAACCCATATGGTGGTTTCTCAAAATAGGGGACATCCAAAATGGTTGGTTTACTAGTGTAAATGGTTAATAAACTGGATGAATTTGGGGGTCCCTTGTTTTGAGAAACTCCCTCATGACAGCCTAAAGGAATGGTGAAATTCCTGTGAGTAGCAGTTCCACAGGAGTTCATCACCGCCTTCTGGTGGAAACGGTGGGTGATTCGTTGGGGCCCCCGTTAATCCATCAGCGAAATCAATCCTTGGACGTCCAAGAAATGCTAGATCCAACGCATGGTTAACGCCAGCCCTGGATGAATAATTAAACCCCATAATGGTGATCAATATGGGGTATATATGGTTTATTAAATGTATCCATACTATCGCTGTTTATCCATATTTATTGATATTTATCCATATGAATCCATTAAAAGGCCCTCAAAATTCACCTTTTGTTTTAGAATGCCCGGATTATTGCCAACCCTGGACTACGACCCCCTTGGTGGACTAATAAAACATATGGGAAATACCGCAAGACCAATGGTTAATTTATCCAGGAAGCGCTGATTTACACAAATCTCCTGAAAAATCATGGGTTAGGCCAACCCCATGAGATGCCCTAGCAAAATATCATGGGGCCTCAAAACACCCTATGGTTTGTTACTCCCACAGGTTCATCCAATCCAAAGTCCATAATCCATTTTATCCATATATGAATCCATATAACTGCGAAAAAAGAGTCCGAATACTTCACATGAATCCATCTGACATCCCTCAAAATTAATCCACATCAATCCATATTAGTCCAAAATATGGGTTAAGTATAGCATGGATTAGCCCATATGAATGCATATCAATCCAAATTAATGCAAATGGATGTGGCCACATTAACCCATATCAATCCATCTCAATATTAACCATGAGCCCCCAGTTCACCATCATTTTTACAGGTACCCATTTTTTGGAGGGTGAACCCTGCCTTTTTTGAAAGGCCCAACTGGGGGCTCATGGAAGCCAACATCATTAACAGCTATTAATCCATATTAATCCATATTGACCCTAGAATATGGGCTATGTTGTTTTTCATCTAGCATAGCCTTTAAACCCTATTTTGGGTCATTATCCCCTATTATAGCCCTATTATAGCCCTATTATAGCCATCTAACATAGGTTGAAACCCTTCCAACAAAACAACCATGGCCATGCCCCCGCCCCTGGCGGCTGGCCCCTCCCTGCCAGGCTTTGCTGGGAGACCTGGGCCTGCAGGCGTCCGAAGCGGCCAAGCACTACGGAGCCGCCACCTGGCGACACCGTTGACGCGCCCTGGGGAGGTGGTGGTGGAGCTGGTGGATGGTGAAGGCTGGCGGATCTGCCGGGGAATCATGGCGGATTTGTGGTGGTTGATGGTTGATGATGGGAATAGAGTGGTTTAATGATGGTTCATCATGGCAAAAAAATGGCTCAATGATGGTTCACGATGGTTGATGCATGGTTCATGTGGTTCATGATGGTTGGTGGCCGGTTCTTTGATGTTTAAGTGGCGGATCGTGGTGGTTGGCTGAGCGAAATCACGAGTTGCTCAGCTGCAGTTTTCACTGCTCAACTCTTGCAGGTGGCATCCAATCCTCCGAGCTGGGTGGATGATAGCAGCTTAAAACGACGGGTCTCGCGGTGAAGGCCACCCCTAGGTCTGGAGATCTGAGAAGAGATTTAATTAATTGGCTAGAGATTCCTGATCAAATTCAGGGTATTAATTGTCAAACTGGAGTTGTTTCAGCTCGATGTTGCAGGATTCGGCTCGAAGTTTTTCTTCAAGTCACTTCAAGCATTGCTGAAATCATTCAAATTCACTATTCCT
>VSDK01024180.1:142911-168012 GCA_009767595.1 Symbiodinium kawagutii
CTGATGTTTCAGAGAGCTTTCTATCAAACTGGGGACAAGCGTGTGGGCAGCGGTAAGACTGGGGATTCTCAATATAAAATTTGGCCAGCAAATGAGACTAGGAACTATCATTCAATATGATTTATGATTCATGAGGTCTTGAAACAATGACAATAATTCACGACTAGAATATTATTGTCTTTGTCTTGCAAGACAAGGCCAACCATCACAAGCAGTACACTATAGTTTCGAGTCCATTCTCAACCTGTTGACAGCCATGAATCACAAATTTACAAAAACTAAGTACCAATAGTAATGGTGATGTACAGCCTATGATGGACCAACCGCCAGTAACCATGATCAATCATTCCTAAGTACGAACTACCAACCCCCAAAAAACATTAATCACTACTAAGCACGGGAATCTACTACATTCTTATTGCTAAGTATTCGTACCCACTGTATAGGGTTTCTGAAAATTGGAAACCCCAAACATGGATGGTATGTTGCTTGAAATGTTTATCATTTATCCTTGTTTATCTTGAATGATTTAGGTGACCATTTGTTTCTCTTCTACATTATATCATCACTGATTACCAAAAGTAACCATCAATCACTGCTAAGTACAAAAATTAGTATGAGTGAATCTTCTACACAATCATTCCTAATTACCAACCACACATTGCTTTCTAACTATCATTGCTACAAGGTGGGCCCCCTAGTTATAAGTTGATCAATAAGCCATTTAACCATAGTTATATCTAGCATAACTGGTAGTTACCCTAGCTATGAGCCAAGTTAGCTAACTAAGGGGGCCCACCTTGAAACCATTCATGTCAACAATCATCACCAACGTCGCATGGTACCAACCCTTGTGGCTCTCGTCGCCGAGGCAGTGAAGTTTGATCCCATCAACGTCAAGGATGGAGACTCCTTCGCCGTACAGCTGCTTGGCGCACGCTGCGTGGTAGGTTGTGCTGAGAGGATTTCTCAGGTCGACCTTGTAGGTATCACTTCCGTTGACTAAGCACAAACTATAGCCGTTAACAGTTGACCGTTCACCAGCCATTAACCAGCCATTCACTAGTCGTTACATTACCCATCAACTAGCCATTAGCCAACCATTGAACCACTAGCCATTCACTAGTCATTCACTGCCCATCAACTAACCATTTGCTAACTATTGGAATGCTTTCTTCCACTGGTGCCGAATGCCGGCTGGCGACGCCTGGTGCCCTTCTGCTGAGGTTCGAAGCGAAGTTCCAGGACGGCTTGACGCATCTGGGACCTGCCAAGGGTGGCTGGGGTCATCCCAGCAGTTGATGGTGAACTGGGGGCGGCTACCAGGTTGGTCACGAGGTCACATGAGGTCTGCTGGATTTTCCACCCAGGTACCAGATGGTGACCCCCAGTCTACATCGATGAACCATGATTGATCACTGTCAGCTGTTGACCATTGGCCTTGCAAGTCAATCAATCGTGTTAGCCCCTAAGTTGGTCATACCCCCCTCACAAAACCATCAGGTGATCCAAGAACCGCAGACGTGGCGAGCAACCACCAGCCTACCAAGGTGGATAGCAGTAAGATCTGAAGCAGCCATTGTTACCCTCTGGTGATCCAACAGTTCGCTGGCTGGAAAATCGCCATATTCCATTCAGAGAAACCCTGGGAAGCCATCAAGAATTGGCAGGTGGATTTTCCCTGTGTTAGATAACCAGAAGGGTAAGCAGCTGGTATTTGCCACTGCTCTGTAGATCAACTTTGCCAGCTTTTGGTACCTTGCAGCGACTTCTCCTGGCTTTTACCGTGGGGAGCCATGTGCTGGAAAGGTGGTGGCTGGTGAACACCAAAGTTCCCCATTCCATGGGTGGATCTTCGCCAGGGGTCCAGGGTACTTTTTACTGGCAATTTGCTATGATTTGGGAACTTGCAGCGTGCATTTCCTCAAATGTATCCGAACCAAGGAAAATTTATGAACATGTGGAGGTGCATTACATTTTTCTCTGCGGTGATCAGCCTCGACTTCAAATGACCATGGATGGATGACCAGCAGTGGCGCGCTCCCAGGTGTGGTGGGTCCTACATCAAACTCTTTGACAGCGAAGGCAGGGTCGGCCACGCCTCGGCGCGTATCCAACTGAATGGGGGGATGGCCGCCAACGATTGAAGAATCTGATGCAGTCGCAGGTTGCACCCAGCAATGGGCCTATACAAAAGGCTACATGACATCCGACTCGTGGTTTGTTGTTTTTAGTTTAAGCAAGATGTAGCCATTGAACCCTCCATATCGTTGCTTGAACTCCGGTTCAAGGGGAAAGGGGTGGAGTTGACCCCCCAGATCGTGGCTAGGCAAGAGCCCAGAGCAATTTCACGCCGACACCCGTTTCTCGGAGCGACAGAGCTGGTTCTGTGGGGTGCTGGGTGTAGTGGGGGTTGTGCTCAGTCAGTTTCCAGTTGGGATTGGTGGTCTGTCCCATGATTGGTTTCAAGCATTCAAGCATGCAGAGCGGTACCCCCAGTTTATGCAAGAGATGATGTGATTATAGACTGTAGTCACATGGTTTACTAGCCAATGATAGCCAGGGTATAAGTGGGAGTACAACTCTGTAGCGAAGGATTTTCCTCGAACAGAACTCTCAGTAGCTAGCAGTTGCATGCAGGTGTGTTGCTGGCAATTTCGCTGGGGGTAAGCGTGAAGATGCCCAGGCAAGGGGCCAGTCGATGTTCAAAATGTCGAGGAAGGCCGTGCAGCCAACCGTGACTTCCCATGCCCCGGCTGGTGCCTTGCGCCCTGTTTGGACCTCGGGGCGAGCTAGGGAAATCAACCCGGAGGCATCCCATCATCCCATCATCCAACATTTCGTCAAAGCTGCAACACCAGTGCAGCTACAATAAATGGTACAAGATGGTGCCCCCAAAGCTTAGATTCGTTGGTTGAGATTCGCACTGAACAAGCGATCGTTGTACTTCGATAACTTGTCCCAAGTCATCGTTGTAGGATGATCATGGTCTGCCCCACGGATCATTGCTTAGTGATGCTGGGCCACTGCGCAGCAGCCAGGTTACGTCATCATGTTCGGTCCAGACCGGTGCGGTGCGACCAACAAAGTGCACTTCATTTTGCAGCACAAGTGGCATGGCATTTGGCAGCTGGTGGGGGATAGCAATTAACCACGAGATGATTGGACTGAGAATCTTAAGACGTGCAGTTGGCATGGCGCGTGAGCACGAACGGGGATGGTGGTGCAATTCCAAGCTCGCGCAATTTTTCCCCAACTCTTGTATTCAGCAAACCTCCCCAAAACAAAGCAAGAATTGGAAGAAGATGTTGAATTGACGAAGCGGGGGGGGCCTTGTCCGTCTTGGGGGGGCCAAATTTTAACTGGAGTATCTGGAGTTGAGGTGACTGCCACGTCGTAGGTGGGTTTAGGAGTAACTGAAAACCCTGCTTTGAACCAACAGCAACCGTAGCCAGGGGAAGTTTGGCAGCTAGGAATGCCCTAATCCCTCAGTTGGGGCATCAAGTGTCAGAAACCATTCTTCACGGCCAGAGGTCCCCCACCATTGCTGGTGATGTATTCTGGTTGGTCATCAACATGGATACTCGCCATGACCAACCATCATCAACCATCATCAACCATCATCAACCATCATCAACCATCATGCTGATCATTCCTGAAGTCAGCAAAGAGAGAGAGAGAGAGCCTAATTAAGCAGGACCTCCGCTGAGCGGTTTGCCCAGGAACCCTGTGAGTGGCAAATGGGAAGAGAAGCACCTGACGACGCCCCCCTTGGTTCCCAGCGACAAGAGGACACATCTCTACAGTGGCTTGGCACTAGCTCGGGGTCAGGGCAGTTAATGAAGTTTTAGAAAGCTGATGAAAGCTGCATAGGTAAAGGATGGTCAGGTCAGGCATGTGCAACTAGGATCGTTTGTACCATAGATTGAACTTGAACTCAACAGCACTGTATCAACCGTTCGTGCGTATGATTTGAAAGAAGGTAGTAACCATACTTTGAAACTTTTTTTAAAGCAGCAAATCAACGCAGATGAATTGTTTCTTTTACATGAACTGCATTCTGGTCCGCAATTAGGCCCCAGCCGCTTGATTCTGTCTTCGTGCCTAGTTGATCAGTGGCAATCTGGTTGGGGGTCAGCATGTTTTACTTTCCAAGCAGTTATTAACAAACGATTGGTTGACCAACAGGGGTGGCTCAACCAATTTTTTGTTAACCAATCAGGATGGTGAACCCCTATTAACAAATGATTTCAGCACTTATTTTTCATGACGGGGTGGCTGACCCACCAAGCAGCTAGAGCTTCTGAATGAATGGAACCTCCAGCTGTGCGCAGCTGAGCTTTGCTGGTTGATCACCAGGTCACCCTCAGTCCGTAGAAGCTTGAAAATGATAGCACTAAGCCGTTCATGCTGTTCATCATGCTGAACACGAACTAACCGATTAGAACAAGCATCAACATGCATCAACAAGCATCAACAAGCACCAACAAACACCAACATGCATCAACATGCATCAAGAAGCACCAACATGCATCAACAAGCATCAACAAGCACCAACATGCATCAACAAGCACCGACATGCATCAACAAGCATCAACATGCATCAACAAGCGCCAACAAACACCAACATGCATCAACAAGCATCAACAAGCATCAGCAAACACCAACATGTATCAACAAGCATCAACAAGCATCAACAAACACCAACAAACACCAACATTCATCAACAAGCACCAACATGCATCAACAAGCACCAACATGCATCAACAAACACCAACATGCATCAACAAGCATCAACAAGCACCAACAAACACCAACATGCATCAACATGCACCAACAAGCACCAACATGCATCAACAAGCACCAACAAACACCAACATGCATCAACAAGCTTCAACAAGCACCAACAAACACCAACATGCATCAACATGCACCAACAAGCACCAACATGCATCAACAAGCACCAACAAACACCAACACCAACATGCATCAACAAGCACCAACATGCATCAACAAGCACCAACATGCATCAACAAACACCAACATGCATGAACAAGCACCAACATGCATGAACAAACACCAACATGCATCAACAAACACCAACATGCATCAACAAGCACCAACATGCATCAACAAGCACCAACATGCATCAACAAACACCAACATGCATCAACAAGCACCAACATGCATCAACAAGCACCAACATGCATCAACAAACACCAACATGCATCAACAAACACCAACATGCATCAACAAACACCAACATGCATCAACAAACACCAACATGCATCAACAAACACCAACATGCATCAACAAGCACCAACATGCATCAACAAACACCAACATGCATCAACAAGCACCAACATGCATCAGCATGCATCAACAAGCATCAACAATATTAAAATCATGGCTTGGTGAACAGAACCTCGGTGAACATGAGGACTCATTGTCATCTGCACCATTCAGCGGTGCAACGGAGCGCGCCGAACCTTGGCATTCCCCGCTCCCCTTGTTTGGCTGCCCTGGCTCCAAGGCGTGCTGTTACGGCCCGACAACTCCATCGAGGTGCAGGTGGATGGCGACGCTTGGCAGAGCCCCGTGGGTCAGGGCAGCTCCAAGGGGATGTGCATCCAAGTCGGATGGGTCAAGTTCAATGCCCAGCTCGAAGGGTTGCAAAGCTTGGGAGCCCCAAAACTGGAACCGGTGGGACATATGCTTCTGGGGACCACTGGCTCAAGCTATTTGTGTGCGCCAGTTCTCAGTGTCGTGATGTCCACTGCCAGTGTGGAGCCAAAGGACAGCGGCTCCGGCCACACAATTGATCTTCATGTACGATGCCTGAGTGGTGAAGGATGCACGTTGCCGCGGCTCGGTGGTTCCTCTCTGGGCCGCGAAGTGCACCAGATGGTTCGCAAACAACTTTGCCGCACACGGCTCACCCTGTTTCACAACTCATCACCGCTGCAGCTGCACCAGCCCCTGCAAGAACAAGGCATAAGGGGCGAGGCTGCGGCTGCCACGATCACTTCTGTCGTTGGTCAGGTTGATTTGCCTGCTGCATGGCGTTGTTTGCGCGGACTTTCAGTCGCGGCCGATCCAGAGCTTGTGCTTGAAGGAGTGACCAGCATTTCTGTTTCACGCTCGCGACGACATGAATCAGATGATAGAAAACCTGAACTTTCCATACGGCCTTGAGAGAATGGAATTTGGCCATGGTTTCAGCCAGAGTGTGGATGGAGTGACTTTCCCAAGCAGCCTGCAGAGCCTGACACTTAGCTGTGAGTTTAACCAAGGAGTTTGGACGAAGTGACCTTCCCAAGCAACCTTCAGTGCCTGACATTTGGCCGTGAGTTCGACGAGAATTTGGACCGAGCAGCCCTCCCAAACAGTCTTCTGAGCCTGACATTTGGCCATAAGTTCAATCAAAGCTTGGACCAAGTGAGCCTCCCAAGCAGCCTGCAGAGCCTGACACTTGGCAGAGAGTTCGACCAGAGTTTGGACGGAGTGACCTTCCCAAGCAGCCTTCAGTGCCTGACATTTGGCAAGTTGTCCAAGCAGAGTTTGCATGGAGTGACATTGCCAAGCAGCCTTCAGCTGTTGGATTTAGAAGGTGTCAAAGTAGAATGTGAGCTATTACGTTCCCTGCACGATCGCCATTCAGACGGGTAAAAGGTTAACGTCAACAAGTACAACAGTGACAGTCAGCGGGACTGCTTGCAGATGTTGTTTTTGTCTGTTTGTTTTGTAATCATCATTATTTCCAGCTTCCAATCTATGTTGCCTACATGATTTCTTATCTGGCCTTCCTGAATTTGCTTCAATTGGATTGCGGTGGGCAGACTTGCATAGTCACATAGATATTGCAACTTGAAGTCTTCACCGTGGATACCCTTGGTGCCCTTGCGGCGGTTGGTAAAATCGATGGCAGTGCTAACTGCCAATGGATAAGTCCTAAAATGGAACTTGTATGTTTAGTGAATCACAGCTTTGGTGTATATAGATAATTTGGTTTCCCAATAGCCTGTGTGTTCGTATCATTTATTTTGATATGTATGAGTGCCATGATTCTGTATTGATCATGTATATGTATACATACGCGAACCACCTTGATCCTCAAATCCCCCATAAACATGGGTCAAAGTCCCAACATGGGGGGACTTCTTCTGGTTCAGCTCCCCCACCTACGACCGAAGCTGCTGATGGGCTGTTTGAGTCACTGGAGTGAGGACATTTTCAGCTTGCGGACCCCCCGAGCCGATCCCCAGCAAACCAAGGCACCAGGGCCTCCCACCACACCTAGCAGCATCAGTGAACCAACCGAGGACCAGAAGTTCAGCGGCTCCTTGCTAAAGGACCTCACTCCTCCGGTGAACCCTCCCAAGGCCGCGCTGGGACCAGCCATGGTCAAGGATGGTAAGCTGGTGATGAAGAAAACATGGTGATGAATCACAGTGGTTGATGATGATGGTTAATCCTTAGCCAGCCCTTGGCCCAGCTAATCTCCTTGAGAAGGCGATGGAAAAAAAAGATGGTTGGTAATAGAACTTGTTAATACAATCTGGTAATGATCATTTACAAGGGTTGTTGTTGTTCAAACATGGTGATGCTTAGGCGGATTACGCATGACTGGATGGCAAACAGGATGAACCAGTTTTGAGTTATCACTGGTGGATGGGTGGTCAATGGGATAGCTGATACCCCAGCAGTTCGCCCATGGTTAGACCTAAAAAACCGTTCAGCCGGCAGAAGTGAACGAGGAGACCAGGTCAGACCTGGCACGGCTGACCCCCACTAGGTGGCAGGGTTTAGCACTTGGATGGCGCCCGGGGTCATACTTCGTCGTGGGTGGACGTGGCACCTCAACTCTTCACCACGGTGACGTGGACGTCACCAGCCCCTGGGGCCAAGCTCAACACCCCAGGCTGACTCCTAGGCCTCCCAGCCACACCAGGAAATCGACGACCCCAGCGACAGCAAACCCGCAGACTGGGTGGATGAAGCCAAGATGGACGACCCTGAAGCTTTCAAGCCTGCGGCTGAGCGGCAAGCAGAGGAATAGCCTGGATCCAGGAACAGAGAACCAAACTGCAGCGATACCTGAAATTTCCGTGATGCTTTTATAAGCTGTATATGTTTTAGTGCTGGAGGTTAAGAAAAACAGTGGAAAGCCCGCTATTATCCAATTTATATTGTGGTGGTAGTTGTATGTTGATACTTAGCTTGATGCATCAACCTGAATGTAGACTTTGACATGGGATGTGAAAGCGGGGAGATGTGTGAAGATCGAGTGAGCAGTTTGAAGTTCAGCTGCAAGCGGCATAGCCCTTGCCAAGATGTTGAAGAATGGTGGTTCGCCATTGGTCAGCATCACGAAGGTGTCGCCAAAAGGCTTAGAAGCAACAACTCCCATCAGAACCTACAGAGTGGTACCCTCCAACTAGTAAACTTTTAGCCTATAATTTAGGGTAAGTACCAGTTTTGCCAGTTCCAACTCATAAAACTATAGTTAATTGGTGGTTTCTCAAAAAATGCTGTACCCCCAAATCATCCAATATCAACCATTGATAGTAATAAACCAACCATTTTTTTGAGCCCCCAACGGCTACCCAACTTCCGCCCCGGGGGTGACCCACCTTGCGCCGTAACCCCCACGTGTTGCCCAGGATGACTGGGACGAAGACGCGCCCGCGCGCATCGAGGACCCTGCGGCCTCCATGCCAGCGGGGTGGCTGGAGGAGGAACCGCTGAAGATCGCGGATCCCAAGTCCAAGAGGCGAGGCCCGGCGTCGCTGCGGCGTGTGGCGCCCTGGGTGGGCCTTCTTGTTGTGCTGGTGGTGGGTTACGGTTGGTTGGGGATGCATTGAGAATGGTTGAAGGTGGTTGAGTGTTGGTGTTTGTTGTTGTTGTTGTTGTTGTTGTTGTTGGCTAATCATCAGCCGGAGGCGCTATGATCATGATCGAAATGCAATTTCCATTTTAAGTGGAGAACCCATGCGTTTGGGCTAGAAGGAGAAGGTTGGGAACCTGAGTCACGCAAGCAAAAAGCACTGTGACTATTCTGCACGACACAGGCATGCATGTGCAGGCAGAGGCAGACAAATAGAGAGAGGGGGTTGGTTCGCTGTAATTGTTGACCCTGTCAAAAGGTAAAACTTCAATGAACATCCAGGTTGCCAACATCAGTAAGGGCACGGTTCATCCAGTTGGCAGGGCGCAAGCCCGACCATTCCATCACTGAAGCTCCACTTTGAGCCACGCAGCTGCCGGGTGAAGCACCAGCCATGCAACCAACAACCACCTGGCGAGCGCCGCCAGACCTGACGATTGGGATGATGAAGAGGATGGCATCTGGGACTGGTGATGCCTGGGGCTGTCGGAAAAGTCTGCCACATTGGGGATGTTTTGGGGGGCCACGGATATCCACCAAGATCTAACAAGTCCATTGTGGGAGCGTTGGAGTCATGGTGCTCGATTTTTTCACTGTGCCATTTCGGTAGCAGCTTTTTCAATGATCACTATTGGGTGGTTCGAAACTTTGTGCATGTGCTCTAGTTTTCCCAAATGGTTGGTTGGGTTGACTGAGATTTTTTCATAGGGGTGGTTCAACCACCAACAAGTTATCATCTACCCTAGGGAAACGAACCTGTTGCGTGGAAAACCCACCATTTACAACGGTTTACAGATTTAAGAATGGCGATTTTCAGTTTCCAGGTGAGGCACTGCCAGCCGGTCCCTTGGTTTCCCAGGTGAATGGGAGGCGCCCATCATCGACAACCCCAAGTGCACCGTGGGTTGTGGCAAATGGCAGGCGGCGTGGCCGGCCGGCGACGTGTGATGGGGAAGCCCATCCACTAAAGATGGTCAGCATTCCCATGGTAGACCCCATCATGGACTACAATGATGCTGACCCATAGTTTTCTTAGGGTTTTTGGATGTTTTTAGCCACATTTTGGGTGTTTCTCAAAGTAGGTGACCCCCAAAATGTATGGTTAATTGGCGAAACCTGTCAGTATCGGATGATTTGGGGGCTACCCCCCAAGCTATTCAGAAACCATGAAAACGCTGTACCCCTGGTTTGCTCAGAATTAAATAGCCATTGTTTTCCCTATACAATTGCGGGTGATTAGCCCCCATGAGTTCGTTGATGATCATTGACCCATAGCACAGCAAGTGCATCATCGAAGCGCTGGCTGGAGCCGGAGCCCATCCACTATCCAGCCAGGCACCCATGATCACAAATCCCGATTACAAGGGCAAGTGGTATGCGCCAAAGATGCTGTGACTGCACCGGGGCGAGGGAGTTCTTGGAGTGGCTGATGTCATAGATTTTTTCGGGGAAAAAGGAGGGCAGTGGTAGCTGATATCACATTTTAGGGGCAAAAGGAGGGCAGTGGACTCACATGTTTGGGAACGGAAGTTCGAATCGTGTATCGTTTTTGTCATCAAACTGGCCACCGTTCATCATGCACGCACGCCGTTGATAGCAAAGACTGCTTGGATATGAGCAAAGAAAAATGAGTGGTATATAGCCAGCATGGAAACCCCATGTAACCACCATGTAACCACTACACAACCATTAGGCAAATACCAGGATGATGGGCTTATGATCAAGCAGACGTTGCAGCGATAATGTTGTGGGAGCAGCTCGAAGTCAATGATTGCATTTTGTTGGGAGAGATGCGGAGCTGTGGTAGAGCCGAAACCGCGGATTGTGACGGCTTCCTTTAGGAAGTTGAAGTGCAAGTATCGCCGGACCATCATCGACAACCATCATGAATTGATCCTCGCCAACCCTCATCACTGTGGATAATCATCATAGAGTCACATATCATCTCCATCATTGACCATCACGCAGTAGGCAGATCACTAGTCACCTTTAGCCATCATCAATCAGCATGTTCAAGCGCCAAGCCGATGGATAGAACCAGCCCAGTGGGCAAGCGGAAGCGCTGCTGCTGGGGCCAAGGATCGACAATCCAGCCTACATTGGCGAATGGAAGCCGAGGCAGGCAGAAGAAAGGGGTTTTGCATTGGCAATGCCTTTGCTTTTAATCGGCTCTTACCCAACTAACTGTTCCTGGTTTTGGATGTTGGTGTTTGTTGTTGTTGTTGTTGTTGTTGTTGTTGTTGTTGTTGTTGTTGTTGTTGTTGTTGTTGTTGTTGTTGTTGGTGGTGGTGGTGGTGGTGGTGGTGGTTTTGTTGGTGTTGCTGGTTCTATGCAGACCTACCATGGTCTATACGAAGTATTCCATGTCTTACTTTTTCCCTATGATAGCAGATGTTCCCGAAAAATTCTCGCAGCAACCAGTGTGGGTGTGTACCCTGGTACCCCCGAACGGCATTTGGTACCCCGCGAAACTCGTGAGCAGGTCATGTGATCGCCTTCGTAAGGCAACCATCGTCAGTCCATGGCTACCCTTACCCTCTCACGACCTGGAAGTTGCCACTTGCATAGATAGAGCACGATGGAACTGATAGAACTCCATTAGATAACAGTGGATTTTCTGCTTCCAAGTTCGATTGGCAGAGTGTAAGGTTTTCGGAGCCCAGGGGATGAGTCGAGGTCAGGGGCAGGGACCTCCACCTCTGAGCTGGTTCATCTAGCATGACTCAGCCAGGCAGATTGCCAACCCCGAGTTCTTTGAGGATGAGTCCCTGGGAGAAATTGGTCCCGGCACGGGGTTGTTCAGGACCATGCTGCAGGAAAAGCTTGGACACAAGTAGCTCTACTAGACTGGCTCGCCGTTTGGAGGGAGCTATATGGGGGGCCATGGGTATCCCTATACCCTTTGAAAGGGCGAGCTAAGGAGCTACAAGGAGTGGCGTAACATGGTGTAACCAAACAGATCCAAACGGTACAAGGCTTAGAAGTTGACAAAATGATGACCCTTGATAATTGGCTACTGATGGCTACTGTATATAATCAAAATCGCTGACAGCGGTGATGAGGGGACCCTTTGCCATGTCACACCACCCAAGCTTCTCCCTGATCGCTCATCATGCAACGGGGACGGGCTTGAGGACATCTCAGGGGTCAAGGGGTGTTTGTCCCTACTACCCGTTGCCGGTAGGGAGGCGGATTGCAAATTTCAGTTCAGTGAGCTTTTCCCTCAAAGATACCCTTGGAATTTATGGATTCTTCAGACTTTTTCCCTCAAGGATGACTGGTTGAAAGGTTTGAACCCCGAACAGCCACCTCTTCGAAGATTTGATGCGTTCCGCGGAGGCCATCTGAAGTTGGGCCAAAACGGGGAAACCCAAAGGATCTAAGCTTTGCAACGATCCAAGGCCCCGAGTTTGTCCAAATTTTAGGTCGATGGTAGGTGGTGACAGGGAAATATAAGAAGCCAATATATGGCTATGGGTCAATATTGCCCAACCAACTAATGGGGATTTCCACCAACAATAACATGAAAAACAATGGTTAACAGGGGGGAGCCAGGGGTACGGGGTGAACTGACCCACTGCCATATGTCCAACTTTTCGGTGTACCTGATGGTAAGCCGAGGAACCCCTATCAGATTCCGACCATCGATTCCATTGGCATTGACATTTGGACCATGGACAAGGCGTGCGGGCCTTCTGGCTGTTGGGCGTGGAGGTTCACCGTTGAGCTGAGCTTCACTAGGCACTGCTGAACAAAAACATATGTGACATGAATCAATCCATCAATGAGGAGTGGTTGTTCAGCACGGCGATGTGAACCGATTCGATGGCGAGGTCAACCTCAAAGTAGCCAGGGTTCGTGGCTGGTGATCTTGAGCAGCTCCGATGTTTTTCGGTTTTCCAGGCAGCCTGGTGATAGCAAGCCACAACGCAAGTCACAGTGGCACGGTGCCCCATCGGTTGTCTCATTTGTTGTCCCACCTTGATCGAAAGGCATTGACGCCTTGAGTGGCTTCCCAGCCTTCCAGTTTCCTCGAGGTAGTAGGTAACCAGGGAACCCCAAGTAGGGATGCTTACCTCGTATGTAGGTAGCTGGAAGGATTGAGTTGGACAACAAATCCCATCCAACTGAGTTGGTCATTTTAGATTTCAGAATTACTGCCGCTCCCATTGATCAACGGAGTTCATCAGGTTCCCCCCAAACCTCTGAAGCACCCCTGCCTTTTCTCGTCGACACTGCAGGGCATTATCTTCGACAACATCGTCGTGGACAAGAATCCAAACAAGGTACCCCAGCAACGGTTGACGAAGGATCAAATCAATGATTGACCGATGTTGTTGATGAATCGCAAATCGGCCATGATATGCTGCTTATTTCTTGGTTGATTAATTAGCAGGGATGATGGTTGTTGATCCTGGTTCATTTCTGCTTCATTTCTTGTTGATCATTGGTTCATAGCCACGACTGAAGTGGTTTTCCCTGCCATGAGATTGCTACGGTCCACTGCTAGACAGGTCATAGATGGGCCGCCACTGTTATCACTGCTGTTGCTGCCGTTGTTGGTTGTTGCTTGTTGCTTGTTCGTGCTTGGTGCTTGGTGGTTGTTGGTTGTTGCTTGTTATTGGTTGTTTGTTGTTTTTGTTGTTGGTTCTTCTTCTTCTTCTTCTTCTTCTTGTCCTTGCTGTTATTTTTGCATGTTGTTGTTGCTGCCCCGTTGTCGGCCCTGCCCCCTTCATCACCGTTCTCCCCTCCCAACAGGACAGGACTCATGGCACGCCGTTCCTGTTGCGAAGCCGCTCAGGTGATCGACTTCGGCAAGGCCACCTTCGCAGCGCGCAGCGCCATCGAGGCGAAACAGGCGCCCGGCAGTTGATGCACCACGACTACAGGCAGAAGGTGATAAGGAGGTATGGCCTGTCAGGGGATTTGCCATGTAAACAGTGGATTTGCCATGTAAACATGGAGGATTTCTTGATATTTAGTGATTTTTAAAGCGAGTTATAGCGATTTAAGCGGATCGAAGCGGTAGATCAAAGGGATTTTCCATGATTTTCCATGTAAATACGGAGGGGTTTGTCAATGTGGATCTCTCATCAGAGGTGACCATCCAACATCATTGATGGCTGGTTGTCAGAGCGCGTTGCATCATCTGAAAGTGGGGAACATGAGGTCCTAGCCGACCGTAGGTTCGCATTGATTTCGCAGAAACGGGACCAGCCAGATGTTCACAAGCCGGCGAGTGCATCCATTTTGGGAAGCCGGGAATAAGCAAGTAGTAGACTCGCCAACAGCCAACATCAGCCAATGATACTCGCCGGTAAAAAAATTTGACAATGAGCAAACTGACAAGCTGCTTATATCTCCAATAACTCCTAATTCCCCAGGTGGCTGTTTCTCAAAGTCGGGGTCCCCCTAAATCATCCTTTAATAAGCATTTGTAGCAATAAGCCAACCATTTTGGCGGTTCCCTATGGCTTGAGAAGCCCCAAGGTGCACGAACCAAAGTCATAACCAGCAATGTTTGGGCCATAGCCATCACAGCTCCTGACGTGCCGTGATGGCTGCGATGACACGCCGAAGGGGGGGTTGAGTTGGTATTTCGCATCAGCCCTGCATTCACCATCACAGACCAAAGCTCAGCCAATAGGAGCCAGGGGTACCCATATGTACCCAGATACCATGACCCGTCATCACCCCTTCTACCAGGAGGGTCCGAAGCACATGGTAGTTACCCTCTGGTAAACTGACATGGCAATGGAAAATCCACCATTTTGTTAGGAAAACCCTGGGAAAACCCTTGGTAGTTACTCTCCGGTAAACTAACCTGGCAATGGATTTTGACCATATTTTATAATGAAACCCTGGGAAAGCACCAATAAATGGTGGATTTTCCATTGCCATGTTAGTTTACCAGAGGATAATCATTCCTGCAGTCATCAGCCATCGTGGACTACCATTTTTATCAGCACCCCCGTCCAGGACGTGTCCAGCAGCACTGGCGGTGGGTTCCGCGACTATTTGGATTGGGCGCCTTGGATCGGCGGATCGCACGTTGGCTCGAGAAAATGGTGGTGCAGAGTGGGTGGATGGTGGTTTCATGACGATTTTCCATAATGGTTTAGGTATGTTTAGGTTTAGGATGGTGAATGATGGCGGCCATTTCCCAGCATAAAATCCTGCCAATGCTTGGTTTATGATGGTTGATGGAGCCAATGCGCATTTTATGATCCAGTGGGTTGGAAAGACCCATGACGGGTGATAGGAGTTGATTCATGATGGCTAAGGATGCTTAGTCGGCCAAGGATGGTCGATGATCATGATGAAATCCTGTAGAAGTTTGGGCGAGGGTTCATGATGGTGGAGGACACGAAACCTGCAATGAAGGTGTCGGATACAACCAGGAACCCTTTCATGGTGGTGAATACTTGTAGTAGCTTACAGTGGTTCAATGACAAATTATCAGCCGTTGTTATAATTATTTCTCCCTATGCTTTGACCATCCGGTTGGAGAAGTGCCCACCAGAGATCGGCAAGCGCACAGTTTGAACGTTATGGACATTGAACCAATGGAGGCACCATGGACAAATTGGGAGAGAGATTCTGAACAGGTCGTCCGGCTGTCGGGTGGCAGGCAGCCCAGGAGCCAGGAGTATCCATGTCTCCCTTTAAAGCTAAGGAGCTACGAGGAGTGTTGTGGCCAAATGGTAGAATTGGTGATTGTTAGTCATTACAATTACATCTAGTTACAAACTCATCCTCGGCCATCATCAGCCATAGTCAACCATCATCAAACGTGATCAAACGTGAACGACAGACATCAACCGTCATCAGCCGTCAACAGCCATGATGAATCCTCATAAACCACTTTTCAACCATCATGAACAAAACATATATAGCCAGTATAGTATAGCCATTATTAATTAACCATCATTAGCTGTTCTTATATAACCATCATTAGCCGTCATTAGCCGCCATCAACCAGATTAAACAATGATTTAACCATCATCAACCATTCCCGACCATCAGTAACCATTAGCCATCATTAGTGCACTAGCCATTATAAAGTATCGTTAGCTGGCTGTGGGTCAAAACCCTGTGCCCCTGGTTCCCCCACTATTATCCATTGATTTCTTTTATATTGTTGGTGGAAATCCCCCATTAGTTGGTTGGTTAATATTGACCCATTGCCAGCTGTTGTAAGACCAGCTTGTTCATCACTGTCAGCTGGTCAACTCGCTTCCCCTGGTGGGCATCGGTCGCCCCAGGTCATCAACAACCCCGTGCCCGTCCTGATTACCATCCTGGCCACGCGGACGTTTGCAACGGGGGGGGGGGCCGCCCGGGAGCGTTGAACTCGTGGAGGTTTGGCGTGGGTGCGTGGGGTCAATGGCTAGGAATGATGGTCAAGCATGATTTTAGTCATGGCTGGTTGGTGGTTTTAAATACTTTCTTTTCCCTATTACTTATTATCAAATGGTTGGTTGACCGATATTTTTCATAGGGGTTGAAAACACCAAGCAGATATAGGTATTTGTTAGAGTTCGCCAAGGATGATGATTCTAGCTGTGAATCACCAAAGGTCGACCCATTGATGGTGTAACCGTTTGAGCTGATTCAGTGAGTAATGGGTGCATGATTGAGAGCACAGCACCTGTAGAGAGAGAGAATGGCTCTATTGTGCCTTGGATCAGGGACCCCAAAGGGCTCCCCACATCAAAATCAAGGGCTGCAACAATGTTTTGGGGTAATGATGCAGCACGACAAGGCGAAGTGGCCGGTGCTTCAGCCCAGCAATTTTCTTGATTTGCATGAACTCACTGGGGGCTGTAGACGAAAGCTTCAGGTCTTGCTCACCGGCAGCTTCCTGTTGCCCGGCGACTTCCTGGCGTGCGCTGGAAAGGGGGCCAGGGTTTGGTGCCGCTGGTGGGAGCCAAGGGTGGTTCCGTGAAATTATGCGTACATAGACGGTGGATGAATGAGAACGGTTTGTGCTCGTGAATCATTGTTGATCCCATGCTAGAAGTTGGATGGTCATGACTATGATCAGATGATGCTGGTCAACAGACCATCCTCTTTGATTTGATGGCACCCCAGCTAGAGTTGTTGCTTTACAAGCCATTTCAACACTTATACATGATAGTGTCAGTGTTTAGTTTATATTGTCCAACCGTATCCAACAATTAGTTCTAACATAGTACCAACATGGATATCGTACTCAGACATTTGGAGCAGTACCCGTTTGATACATGTCCAACAGTTCCCACTTGGCATCACAACCTTGATGATTCCAACTGGTTATCCCTGACTCGAACGACCACGTGGCGTGCTCAAACTTCTAAACCGGGCACCCTTCAACGAGCTTACCATCCTTGCCCATCATAAACCAACCATCAACCAACCATACCCGACTATTCTCAACCATCCTTGACCCTTAGCGAAAAACCATCCTTGACCATCCTTGACCTTTTGCGAAAAACCATCCTAGAATCCTATTCTAAGCCAACCATCAACCAACCATTCTCAACCACCATGGGTCACCAAGCAGGTGACTCATATCCATCATGACGTTCCAAGGCTATGCTGCCGTAGCTCCGCGGCAGCTGCGCCAGCACCAAGCGTAGGTGGGCCATCCGCTGGGGGGTCACGGCGCCGGAGCCCACGTCGGATGACGAGTCAAGGTGTGTTTGATGCTTGGTGGTTGTAATTTATACCATGAGCAACGAAAACCCTAAAAAAGGTAGGTTTTACACTCCCAAATATGGGTTATAACCTAGAAAAATGAGGGTTTTGGGGGCTCATGGTAACCGTTAATAGTGGTTAATGATAGGGAATTGTAAGCAACAATAGTGGTTAAAGAACTACTGGTTGGTGGTTTCAACCATTGTTGTTTTTCTACAGTGCTTTATCATTAGCAAATGGGGTGGTTGACCGGCGTATTTTTCCGAGGGGTGGTTCGACCACCAACCAGTGCAGGAGTTGTAGAGGAGTATAGCTTTGGAATGCTGAGTCCATCATCTTTCTCATGTTTGAATCGAAGCATTTTGCGGAACGTGGGGAGTTGATGGTAGATTTCATCCGTCAACGTCGCAGATCCTGCCGATCCAGTGGGGAAGACATGTGCTTTCCACACTATGGCATGTGATGTACCCTAAAGTCATTTTGACGATGCTCCAGGTTTTTCACCTGTGGATATGCCAATGCCAATCTGGTTGGTACGCCACGGGCATTGACTAGTCACCAATCAGGTCGTTCGTGAGTGCAGTTAATCAGCATGCTCCATTGGTAAGCATGACCGACGAGTAAGCACTACCATTGTGGGCCTCCAATCATAAGCGACGTGAACATGCGTGAACTATTATCTACCACATGACGAATCATCATTCAGCATCATTCTGAAACTTTGTAGGCCATGGTCGAGGTTGATTAGCCATGACTGACGCAATCATGAGTTTGCCCTTATCCGTCATGAACCGCCATGAACCATCGATGAACCACCGTGAGCCATCAATGAACCATCAAATCGCCATGATGCTTATCAATTAACAACTTATCGCAATGATAAAATCAGTTAACCATCAAATAACCATCAATTCACAATAGTATGAATAATTTCACCAAAATTTGAATAATTAACCATTCAATTAACTTAACCATCAAATAACCATCAACCCATTCATATCATCACCCATCATTCAATGCTGCTGTGGCTCCTCCCCAGCGGCGAGGAGCGGCTGAGACGAGTGGTGCGTCCCCGACGCCCAAACGGAAGACGCAGCTTGGCCCAGCGGAGCGCGGAGCGGTGGGTGCCGCCGGGCTGGGCGAACGTGCCAGGGGCACGTGATGCGTCGCTGAAGTTCTATGGCCGTGGTCATGCGGTGGTTATGCCAATGACAAGTTTGGCGACTTGAATTCGATGTCGTCATTTTTTGTGATGATGGGCTTCACTTTTGGCATGTAAATCATGAAAACATTTATGGATGAACAATAGTCATGAACATGATTTGCATATGATGTAAGTTATTTGATTATAGAAATAATTGTGCGTAAATCTTTTTCATGGACTAAATTGGTATCGCCTCAGGCACCAAGCTACAACCACTTGGATGACCATCTTGGCGTAGATCTTGACCACCAGCTGCTCTGCGAGCTAGTCATTGGTCGCATGTACTGAAGTTCGGCCCATCCACCAACTGGGAATGCAGCCCATAGCAACTCGACATGCAGGGCAACCCCAAGGGTTGAAGCGTTGATCAACGTGGAAAAACGTGGGGCGCTGTGGGGATGATGGGATCATCCCATCCATCAATTGGGCTGTTAGCAATGGCAAGTAGCAACTGAATAGGATGATGGGCATGGCGTTGCGTTTCCAATGAAGGGCTGCCGCCATGCCAGGGCCATGCCAGGGGCCATGCCAGGGCCATGCCAGGGCCATGACATCGCTGTAACCGCCTTAGTTCCAGCACTTCAGCCCCAACGAGCGCCTCCGCCGTCTCCCAGGGTGCGAGAGTATAGCACCAAAGCCAGGCGGGCCGACAACCTGAGCTCAAGCTGTGCCGCAACGGCAAGGGCCTTGAGCAAGGCACCCATTTACTCCAACCAACATGGCTTGATGATAACGTCACAGCCAGCACCCAGGTGCTAGTTAACATCAACCAAGCAATGTGGTTGCAGAATGGTTGCAAGCCAATCAAGTGTTTCCAATATGGTTTTCTACAACTAATCGTTTTTCTCTTGGGTAAAGCTGGTTGCATAGATCATCCCAGCCACCAAGAAACAGCTCGAGAACACCGCACGGTTTTCCCATTCAATGCATGGATGGCTGAATCTCCAGGGCGGGTTTCTCTGATGGGTGGTTTTAAACAACATTTTTCCCCTAGTGATTATTGACAAATGGCTGGTTGACACATCGACTTGCGCATATATTCTTAGCGTTTGAAAGCACCAACAAGCAGTTCTAACAAATAAACCACTCTCAACCATCAATTTACCATCAATCATCCATTAACAAAAATCCCCATTATTATCATTAACCATCAATGGGATCCAGTTGATCCCCACCAAAGCCAGCGGGTTCTAACTGAAGTGGATCCAGCTGATCCCCAGCAAAGTCATCCATTGGGATCACCCATTGGGATCACCTGTGGCGATCCCGTACCAGCCGCCCGGCGATGCCTGGCGCAGGTCGGAATCTCCATCTGGAAAGAGGGCTGAGAAGGCGAATGGCGTGGTCGTCATGGATGGGGTAAGGGTGGTTGAGGTTGAGGCTGGTTGGTTGGTTGGTTGGTTGGTTGGTTGGTTGGTTGATTGGTTGGTTGGTTGGATGTGTCAAGCATCACCATCTATGACACATCAGTGACACGACCTGCATCGTCTGGGCTCATCACAGGGCCTTTGAGCATCGTTGCATCGTGGCAAAACATCGAGTCAGCTTGCTTGGACATCAGGGTTGAATCATCACCCTGAAATTGACATGGTAGCGGAGCAGTGATCCCTGGAAGCATCCAGAGGGGAGCTCAACATCGCAAAAGCAGATCATCCATCATCTGATCATTAGCAGCCGCTGCAGCAAACAAACATTAAAGGATGTCAACGACCCCATCAGCCGAGACCAGCCTAAGCACCTTCCATCAGTACAAGCTACCTCCACCATCTTTTGATGGTGGTTACGCAACGTACGAGGAGTGGAAGTTTAAATTCACAGCATACCTAGGACTCAAGCATCATAAATTCCCACATCTCCTTGCTCGAGTCGAAACAACAACAGAAGCTATCACTGACACTCTCCTCGCAGCAGCAGCACCAACAACAGAAGAAGGAACAGTATGGATCAGGCTGGCATCAGAGCTTCAGTTCATCCTAGTTAGCATCACCAAGGGCGCAGCAGCAACAGTAATGAGACAGCAAGGCATCAATGCCAACGGGTTCGAAACATGGAGACAGCTCAACAAGAGGTTTTCCATCCCAGTCGGCACCCGTTCCATCGGGTATCTCACCAAACTTCTCAAGCCCATCTTTGATGAGCACCGTTTCGAAGAAACATTTGCAGCTTGGGAATTTGAAGTCCATCGCTACGAGCAAGACAACGGCACAACTCCTCCAGATGGCATCAAGATCGCAGTGCTCATCAACGAAACCAAAGGAGCACTTCAACAACATCTACAACTCACAGCAGCAACAGTGACACAATATGCACAGCTCAGGACGATCATCCTTGAGTACTACCGAGCACAAGCATCATTTGGATGCATGCAACAACAACAGGCAGCAGCAGCTGCATCAACACAAGGTCCAGCACCAATGGACATCGGTGCATTCAACAAAGGAAAAGGCAAATTCAAAGGAAAAGGAAAGCATCAAGGAAAAGGATATGGCAACTACAGCAACAAAGGAAAAGGAAAGTATCAACGACCCATCATACAAGCAACACCATTCAAAGGAGCATCAAAAGGATTCAATAAAGGATACAACAAAGGAAAAGGGCCATCAAACGGATTTGGCAAAGGAAAAGGAAAGCCATCAAAGGGCAAAGGAAAGTCATCGGACACATGCTACAAAATGTGGCCAGCCAGGTCACATCGCAAGAGATTGTAGAGTCGTCATCTACAGCTATGCAGATGAGAATCAACAGCCCATCAATGATCCAACATATGGTTGGTACAACGATCAGTATCAAGAAGAATGGTACCAGGATTATGATCAGGATTGGTATGGCCATCAAGGACATGATGAGGAGCATCACTATGAGCAACAGCAACATCAACCACAGCAGCTTGCTTTACCACCACCACCACAGCAGACATCAGAGCATTCCATCAGCACCATGCAAGCAGTGCACATCGGAGCAGCTCAATCCATCAACAAGTTGGAGGTTGAGATCAACGACATCAAGCAAGACTCCTACCACATTATGATTGACAGCGGTGCAGCAACACATGTTTGTCCACCATGGTTTGGAACATCGTTTCCTCTCCATCAGATGAGTGAAGCAACGAAGCCAAGTTTGGAGACCGTCACCGACGAGGACATCTATGTGTATGGATATCGCTGGACCCATTGCATCAACGACAACGAGCAGCAGTTGGTCATCCCCTTCTTCGTTTGTGACGTCAAGAGTCCCATCTTGCCAGTCACCAGGCTTATCCATCAAGGCTTTGAAGTCAACTTGAAGCAGAATCCAACCATCACAAACACCAACTTCAGCAGTGACATCACACAGAAAGATGGACTGTTCTACATCCATCTTACACCAGCAGATCTGCCAGCAGGACATCAGCTTGTCATCACCAGCATCGGTGAACAACAAGTTGCGATGATAGCACCAACCACACTTGGCAATCCCATCACACACAACAATGACTACTGGACCATGAACAACGAGGGCTACCTCATTCGCATCCACAAGCGGCTCAAGAAAGCAATGTTCATGCCATCAAAGGGATGTCCCATCCCTGTTGAGTGGCTTGAGGATTACAGGAAAACCATCATCAGGCAACCAGGTCAAGAGAGAAAGGTCATCGAGGAAAGGTATCAGCAGCTCAGCAAGAGCGATCAGTTGAAGGTCATCGAAGGTTCATCATGGATCGGGGAAACCTGGTTCAAACCAAAGAAGGGTGCGCTTGTGGACATCCAGTCCACGGTGACCCCATCACAGGTCAAGCATGAGCATCAAAGAACACAACCACGGAAAAGGGCATTCGTTGAGAAAAGGCCATCAGGTTTACAGCAACAGGCATCAGGAGATCAACAGAAGAGACGGACATCAAAGACTGAAAAGAAGGCAACATCAGATTCAAAGACAGTACAAGGGATAACCCAAAGCCAGTATACATAGATTACTCTCGACAAAATGGTACCTTGAACTCAAAAGCAAGCAAGTGCAGAACAAACCTTGATGCAACAACAAGCAGCTACTGAGTTCGTCACTGTTTGTTCTTTGCCTCCTTGAACATGTCCACATTTGGCCCCTTACCAGGGGGTTTGGGCACTTAGGTTAGTTCACAGCTGGGTATCTAACCATGACCTAAGCTCATTACTGGGCCATGGTTAGTTCGCAACTGGGTAACTAACAGGTATGGGTGGATTTCACTGGCTTCGATCTGGGGAGGCCACCTTGAAGAACCACCACCCACAGACGTCCTCTCCGCATCTCTCCGTCGCGTAGGAAGCGAAAGATGATTCGGCTGCGACCACATCAGAACAGGCAAGCTGTGTTGATGCGTTGGAAAGAACAGTCCTGGCACCCCCAGCAAAAAGCTGATGAATTGGCTCACGGCGGTGAATAATTTTTAATTATATTGATGGTAAATGATGGTAAAAACAAGTTCTATTTTTCAAGACTTCGTGGTGAAAACGGTGTTTTTTTTCCAGCCCAATGCCCGAAAACCCCTGCTACACGTCAGCTGCGCTGGATGTGACGATGGGTCGCAGACTTGACCGATGATCATCTCAACCACGGCTGCCAGGGCCACCATGATTCGACCAGCCAGGTAGCCTGTGAAGCAGTACCAACCAGCCAGCCAGCCGTGTGGATCCTCGGATTCCACCATTCAAACGAGGATGGTTGTTACGGTAAAACCCCCCCGTGGAAGCCCTGAGTTCCCCTGGTAAACCAGGACGGTTGGAACATTTTGGGATGCTTGGGATGCCAATTTTCAGCAGCAACCAGCTGCGCCAGTTGACTCCCAGGGTCTGAACCCTGGTGATCCCGTGGCGGCGTGCCAGGACAAGAAAGAAGACTGAGTTGCGGATCGGTTCGACGCATCTCGGTTGGGGCTGCTGCTTATAGAGACACGATGCATAGTTCACTGCAGCCATGTATTGGTTCGTAGAATAGGGAACCCATGGGAACCCAAGGAAAGCATGATTTACACTATATCAATGTTTAATTAATCATCTGGATGATTTAGGGGTTGTTCTATGTTCAAAACCATTATCTCAGTGATTCATTTGAAATGTGGATGATGTGTATTGGTGTATTCACAGTGGTGGTTAAGGTGAAATATTGCTGATTCATTGGGTGATATCTCAGCTTATTTGATAATGTTGAAAGATAGGTGAAAGCCTTGGATGAATTTGAGTGAACCAAAGTTCATTGACATTTTGGCCATTGAAATTCTGGACGGTACCAGCGGATTGGTTCCGAACACAAAAAAGGAGACCTGCGTTGCTCCGTCGCGCTGTTCTTGGCCGAAGATTTTGCGCTTCCGCGACCCCACCTGAAGTGTGGGGTGCACCACCCGCGGGATCGGCACAGAGCAGCGAGTGGCAATGGAAGAGTTGCAGACAGATGCTGTAGCCAACCAAGTGATCAACAAAGCAAGTAATTAGGGGTCTGGGAGAGATGGCGCTGCAGAGAGATTGACAATACAGAAATATAAGTAACCAACACGATCCAACGCAAGCCAACCCAATCCAACCAACTGAAGCAATGCTTTTGACGCTGCTGTCAAGTTTTTCTGTTTTTCTCTCGCACTGGGATGTGCCAATGCGATGCCTTGCTTTGGGGGGAAAGCACTGGAAAGCACCAACCTGTGATTAGCAAATGGCGGATGATGTTACAGGTTATAGCCGCACCCTATGCTTCCACTTGCCATTATAGTAGGTAGCCAGCTGGTTTCTACCATTGTTGTAACATGTTGTAACTGAGGTTAGTCACCTACTGTTAAATGGTAACTGGAAGCATAGGGACAGTTCTGATCAACTTCCGCGTCTCGGGTTCTTTTGGCCCTAAACCCTGATCACTCTCCCGCCCTCCATCCTTGACCCACCAGGCACTTTTGAGGGTGCCTCCATGGTTTTCACATGGTGATACTGCTGGTCTTTTGAGCAAGGGTCAGACCTCAATACCAGACATTGACAGCACTTTTTTCATTGTGAAGCGTTTTCTGCCGTGAGACACTGGGGGCCAAACAAGCGACTACTTGGATGTTCATCTTCCAGGATGTAACTGGCGATTGAGTATAGGGATTGTAAGTTACAACAATCCGTATGATATCAACCCCGGATTAATAAACCCCTAGTTGATTTCTAGGGGGTATCACCTAAAACCCTTGCTTTTCCATTAAAACGGGACCCCCATCAACCTAGGGTCTATTATTCCTGGGTTGACGTTACATTACATATTTAATATATACGACTCACGGCTTGCAACTACTAAGTTGGATGAAACATTGCCAGTAGCAACGGCTGGCTGGCGACTGCCACTGCCACCGATT
>VSDK01024180.1:168022-238929 GCA_009767595.1 Symbiodinium kawagutii
CCCGGCGGGAGCCCCGCGGGTGCCTGCGGGGCCATGCAGTGGGGAAACTGCCGCAGTGCCAAAGACCGGATGAGCCTCATGTGAGGGCCTTCAAGAACGAGAGGTGGTTGCAAAGATGATTAAAGATGGGTCATTTATATAGGGTTTGAATGATTAAAAACAAAAAACATGATAAACATTTGATCAAACAGCTGGTATCACAACCTTTTAGCTCCACCATAGCTGACGACATTATAACCTCAATGGGTTAAACTGCCGAACAAGTTGACACAGGTCAAGCTAAATTCCTACCAGCAAAGCATTACTGGTTGCCATTGAGAGCTGACAATGGTAACAAAAACCCACGTTTGTTAATGACTCATCAGTTGAAAATTCGAAATTACCTTTACTATCCTTTACAGGCTGTTGGTTTCAAACATGTTTTCCCCTAATGTTACCAAATAGTTGGTTGGTTGACTAATTTTTCATACAGGTTGAAACCACCAACCGGTTGAACTATAACCCATTGATTGTCACCTCATGCCTGTTATCAAAGCTGCAACGGTTCGGACGACCCGCAACAAACTTCGCCCATCTTGAAGGCCCGGCTTGCGAGGTGATCGTGGAGAAAAAACCGATGGCAGGGCCGAATCCGTGACTGGCTGGTGCTTGGGAGGCGTTTGGGGTATCCCGTTCTGCCCCTTTTTTGGGGCGGAGCTGAGGACTAGTTGGGGAGTGTTGGAACCAGATGATAGTTCTTCTTTGGAGGGAAATCCTTTGCACATTTTTTTGGGGGGCTCAGAAAATCTTCTTTTGGGTTTGCCATTGAGGTTTTCCAACTGATGGAGTTTTTCTATGACCTTGGTGGGCTACCGCCCTGGTTTCAATCGATGCAGAGTGATACACCCAGCAGTGAAGGTGGTTTATTATGACCTACTAAATGTTCGATGGTTTTTTCCATAGCAACTGGGTAGCTTACAGCCACCAACTTAGATCTTCAGTGCTATTGGGATTAGATGGGCTTACTGTTTAATCATAAATCCTCCATTTTGGGGGTCCCCCATGGCTTGAGAAATCACTATAGGACGGTTACACCATTAACCAACCATTAAACCATCATTAGCCACCATTAATCACCAATTTCTGCGTAGCATTCGTAAACCTTGTTCCCAGCTGTTCACATCACCTACATGACCAATCTAGTGCAACTGTTGGGATGAGTTCATCGCAACCACCTTTTTGTGGATGCTGACTATTGGCCCGCAACCATAGGATGGTGATGCCATGAATCAACCATAATGCCATCATTGACCACCATCAACCATCAGTTTCTATGCCACCACTTTGACCCATCATCGACCACCATTAAGGCTGATGATATCGTAATCAAATACCCATCAAACAAGACATGTTTAGCAAGGCCGTCCAAAGGCAGCTGGTTCGCCATTTGTGCAACTGGTGGGGGCACATGCGGGTTCGCCATGGCCAACATGGTCTACAACCAGCTTGGGTAGGACCCGTCGCAACAGTTGGACTAGATTGGTGATGTGAACAGCTGGGGTACCAGGGCTGCCGGTTTGGACTTTCAGATGATATTTCTTCATTTCCAATGGCGTCGATGCAATTCTTGATCAGTCACATGATGCTGGAATGTGTCCATGCTTGTTGGTACCAATTTTTTCCACTGGCTGAGAGGGAGAACATCGTTGTTTGACACCCTTTGTCACATACTTCTTATAGTGACTTCCTGCATTTTGGCTTCCCCTCACATGTCTGGGAAGGGTGCCTGTCGTTAAACGATTGCGGGTACCATCAGGGCAAATCTGAGTGAGGCCCTTGCAAAAGAATGGCAAAAAAAAAAAAAAACATGGTGTCGGTGCATGACGAAGTCCTTTCGCTCAGAGCCGAACATATGCAAATGGGTTCAAAATAAGCAAGCCACAATCATAGCTTCATACACATACAACCTGTTAATACCCGCCACTCTAGCTGAAATCTGGTTGAGCAAATGGGTTTGAACTGTTGCATGATTGAAATCATGTCTATGCTCATGCCCCATGCGAATCCTTGAGCCCAACACAAGATCCCACAAGTCAAACAGCAAGTAGACAGCATTGCAGTCAGCATTTTTTCCATTGCTGAACCCCACCTGTTCCAAAATTCTTTCTAACCCATGATTAAACCACCTATTCACCAGACCTGACGTAGCGTTGGGTTATAGGAGGACCCCTTGGTGTAGCCATTCCCTGTAGCACTTCGTCACCGGCGCCATGAACAACAACGACTTTCAGCGGCTGCTGACCACCAATGACAGGTGCCGCGGCAAGGATAGTGGAATGATGGTACGCGATGGTTAGTTCAGTGGCTACCATGAGCCCCCAAAACATTAAAAAAGGTAGGGTTTTCCCTCCAAAATACGGGTTATAACCTATAAAGATGTGGGTTTTGAGGGCTCATGGTAACAATAGGAGGTCATAAACGAGAATAATAGGAAATATAGTGGCTATAATAATGACAAGCAGGCGGACACAACCAGGAGGGAATCAGGATGCTCCTCAGTCGATCATATCAGCTCTCCATGTTCTTGAGTGGACCAAGTATTTCGGAGGCATCCAACCATTTGTGAATAAACAGCGTGTGGTTTCGCGAAGTTGTTCCATGAAACGTGCGCAAAAAATAATGGACATATTGTAAGCGCTCAGGATCAACATTTTTTGTTTGTTTGTTTGTTTGTTTGTTTGTTTGTTTGTTTGTTTGTTTGTTTGTTTGACTGGCACGTAGGTACCGTGCCAGCTGATAGTACAGAAGATTTGTGGATGGTGATAGTGACAATGTCAAGGATAAGGACGATGACAATGTCAAGGATGAGGCCGATGAGGATGCGAATGAGGATGATGATGATTGTGATTGTTATTATAGCTGCCATTACAGTGATGATGCTGGCGAGAAACAATTAACGCTGGAATCTACAAACAACAGAGGATCAAAACCGGGAAGCTCCAACCATCAACAGCAGGATGACAACTGGTGAAGCCATCATCACTGTGGTGGGAAAGCCTTTTTTGGAGCTCCCAGGATGGCCTCAAACCTCCCAGATAGCGGGCTCCTGCCGGGCGCTGCCAGGGAGCTGGTGCAGCAACTAACGCAGCGGAAGAAGAGCGGAGGAGGAGTTGCGACAGGAGGTGTCGTTGTTGGTGTCTTTTTTCTAACAACCACTGGATTACTTATACCACTGGATGGTTGGGTTTTTGTTGTGTTTTTGGGATATGATGGATTTACCATAGAACCACTAGTAATGTTGGTTTCTGATGATCGTATCTGCTACTGTTGGTTTCATGCCTATTTTCATTACTTTAGGGGGGGTTACACTAATCAGAAACCAACATTAGCAACCAGGAGTCTATTTGAGACAGATTTCTATGGATTTATGTGGTTACGAACGGGTTTTTGTAGAGTTAAACAGATCTATCTATGTAGATTACAAAAAAGTGCTTAGAATCAGAAGGTCCCTTTTTCCTGACATGTTTAGATTCCCCTTGTGATTTATTTGGTTACCATCAGAAGGTTCTTAATGACGTGTTGAAACTCTCAGAACTCCCGTTGTTGCTTGGAACTGCACATCGCCGACGTCGTCAAGCCAGAGATTTCAAGCTGGTGAGCGGCTTTGCGCGACCAGGAGCGACGGGTCGTGGTGGAAAAGGCCAGGGCAAAGGTAAAGATGACAAAGCCATTGCGCGCATTGCGTGCCTTGGAGTTGGTGGTGCTGCAATGGTGTTTCCTTTCAGGAGTTGATGTTGGATCATGTTGGATTCATATGAATCAACCAGCCATGTGTGGGATAAACCGCAAGCTATTCAATGTAAACTGGGAATGTTTTTTTTTGGCCTGTTTATTCATGTTGACGCTGCCGTTGCAGCCCGAGAAACATCCTGCCAGTGCCAAGATTTCGCGGCGTGGGGTCGAAATAGTCAGTGTCCACATTGGCATGGTTTTGAATGATCAGAAGCTTGGTAACTAATTAGCTGGCTCATGATAGCAAGTGTTGCTTAAAAAGATCGTGAATGATGCTTGATGACACTCAATGACTGTTCATAGTGATGCTTACTTTCTATTTGTTGTAATACGCTGGTGAATGAACCATTGGAACTCACTTAATTAAGAATGATAATGATGCTCAGTTGCCATCAGGAACTATCTATATCCGTGTTTTAAATCGTGCTAACCATTTTATGATGATCAGCCATCATTGGTCAGTATCCTGCTCATGAGCTATCATGAACTATCAAGAACCTTTCACCATCATTGACCATCATTAACCATCCTTTAACAACCATCATTCACCATCATATAGTCCATCAGCCATTTTTTATGACCTTCTCTGGCCATCACCAGCCGTTTTTTACCACCTTCATTAGCCATTTTTTATGACCTTCATTAACCATCATCAACCATCGCCGTTGTTTGTAGCCTTCATTAGCCATCATGACATAGCCATCATTTTATAAGCATCATTAACCATCATTATATAACCATCACTAACCATCACTAACCATCAAGAACCATCAAGAACCATCATTACCCATCAATTCACCGTCATCAACCACTATCATAAGTTGACCTCCATGATGGTTGCTTCCCAACCGTGGCAGCTACCGAGGCGCGCTGCGAAGTACAAGCAGAAGGCCTTGGCGAAGGAGGAGAAGGTGCGATCCGATCGAGGCTGTGGATGGTTGGTGGTTGCAATCACCATTAAACTGATGGTTAGGAACAAGGGATAATAAGCGACAATAGTGGTTAATACCGGGTAGTTCAGAAAAAACAGCCATCCGAGACGAACCACCGCTAAGACAATGGCAACCCCTTGCACCCCGATGTCAATGTTGACGGTAAGGCTGCCCGCGGCAAGAGCATAAATGGCAGTTTTTTTTTGAACGCCGCCAGGGAGCCAAAAACTCCACCAACATTGAAAAAGGGAGAACGGGGGTTTAACAACTTTCACTTGTGTTTTTGAAGGATGGCTGTTTTTTATGAACTACCCGGTATCAGTGGTTTATAATAGGGGATAGGCAAGAATTATAGAGACTTGCAGTGATTCATAGGGGGATTACAGTGGATTAATAATCGTGGTGAAACAACAATAGGGTGAAACAACAATAGTAGTTAATAGTGGGTAATTATGAAACAACCAATAGTGGTGAAAAACGTTTAATAAGTTGTTTCTTATGTTTAAGATTTACCAATGGTTTTTAACTTTATAAAGTTGCATATGTTCATGTGTATTTCATAAGCTACAAGGGACTAACATGTGGTTAGCAATAGTGGTGAAGCAACAATAGGGTTGGTTCCTCCCAGTTTTTGATCGGGTTGGGGGTTATAATCATGAATGATGGCTAATCATAGGGGATAATAAGCAACAAGAGTGGTGAAACAACAGTAGGGTCAACAGGGAGGTTGTCAATGAGAGTTTTTTTGTCTATATATTTGAAGGTTTGTTTGTTTGCCAACTATGAAACAAAGGATCGATACAGCCCAAAGCACACAAAGAGCATCCAGAGGGTGATGATGATGGGCTTATTATCCCTTGTAATGGTTGGTTTTCCAGTAAAAGCATCTTGGTGTAATTAGCTACGAGGTGGGCCCCCTTAGTTTGCTAGCTTGGGTTAAAACTATAGTTAAATTGCTTATTAATCAACTTAAAACTAGGGGGGCCCACCTGGTACCTGGTGTAAGCAAACGGTAGTGAGGGTGGCAACTTTCCCAGGTTATCTAGTTATCTAGTTGATAAGCGGCCGAGGTGCAGTAGGGGGTTGGTAGTGGTTAGTGGCTAAGGGTCACTGAGCCGCTACTGGTTGTGGTAACTCCAAGGCTGAACCACTAACCATCCATGTTGCTTACAATCCCCCGTTACAAGTTACTATCATACCATTATGGGGGATTAATCGCCAACCACCAATTACCAACCACCACGAGTTACCACCACTAGTTACCACCATAAGTTCCCCCCGTGAGTTGCCACCATTTAAAGTTTCCATCACTTAGTACCAGTTACTAACCACCATTGGTTACCATGACTAGGTACCAACCATTATCTCAATGGTTGTTGTCATTTGCAACGCTTCACGCAGGGCCACCTGATGGATCGGTCTCAGGATGCCGAGGAGAACAAGTACCGCGACCGCGCATCCTTACGCCGCGACATGAAGGGCGAGTACGAAGCTGGGCGGCACTTGGCGGATGGGGTGGCACGGGGTTCCATGGCTGGAGCCAGGGGTGCCCATGTATCCCTTGAAGCGATGAGGAGCTACCAGGAGTGTTCTGACCAAATGGGAGTGGTCAAGATTGCTCAGAAAATGATGGATGAATCATGGCTTAGAAAATGATGGATGAATCATGGCTTAGGAAATGCTTTGAAATGATTGACGGCCATGTTAAAACCATTTGAAACCATGATAACCATTTTTTATGATGGTTGATATCCATGATAACCAATTGTTTTTTTTTAGCCATGATGCAGTAGACATTTTTTAAACCTTGTTTTGTAAAGGGTTGGCAATGATCGTTGATAACGATTAAACATGGAAGCGCTGGGAGCTACGGCCGCGCTCGGGGGGCTGGACCTGGGTGGTAACGATGATTGCAGCGAGGTGAGTGAAGAACGATGAGTGAAGCTTAATGACTGGCCTAAGCCTAAGATCTTTGGGGGATATTGATCATTCCCTACCCTTCCAGTTACCTTAATAGTAGGTAACCAACCCTAAAAAACAATGGTAGAAACCAGCTGGTTACCTACTATAGAGGTAACTGGAAGGGTAGGGATTCATAATAAGGGATAATAAACAACAATAACGATGAAACAACAACTGGTTGGTGGTTCCAAACCATTTTTTTATTTTCACAAACGTAATCATTAACAAATGTTTGGTTGACTAATATTTTTCATAGGGGTCGTTCAACCACCAACCAGTCGTCAATTAGTTAGTCCCTTGATATGTTGTTGATGTTTGTTATTCAGGCCAGAGGATTGGGGGTCTCCATCCGCAACATCCATTTGCAACAGGCAGGAATCGCGGTGTTTCCATCTAGGATGTTCGCCCGGAGAGGTTCCTGGTTCGATTGGGGGCTGCTCATCCAGGCAGCTATACCTGGTTCTCAAAACTGGGGACCCCAAAAACGGTAGGTTTATTACTCCACATGGTGAATGATGGATGATTTGAGGCAACCCCTATGGCTTGAGAAACGCCCACCCAGTTGATCAATCCTATAGGTTCTTCCAAGCTGCAGGGAGGCACGCCCTTGCTCCAGCCTCACAGCCTTGGTCGACCTTCTCCGCGCCCAGGAGAAGGTGGCGGCGGAATTTGAGAACCACGGCGAAGTGTCGGTGGAGCAATCCAAATACCTGGGAGGTGCTGGGGTCCTCCGATGGGTCCTCCCATGGGATCACCCTAAAACCGCTCCCCAACCAGATCCACACCCAAGCTATCCCAAGCTTCAAGTTACAGAGAGATTTGAACAACCCTAGTGAATGTGTGAGGTGAATCCTAGGTGAATCTTGGGATCTGAGGTCAAGTTTTCATGCGAAGTGGTCCGTGAGTGGTCCATGGGAGATCCGTATGAAAAAAACAGCCATTTGGGGGGTAAAGCAACCAATATTTATAGTACAACTGGGGGTGGTTAGTTAATATGGACCTCCCATTCATGACCAACATAGACCAATTAGAAATTGCGAGAATGACGTTGGATCATGATGCGCAATAGTTGGTAAGTAGTCCTTAGAAGAACCTATTGCCAACAATAGTCCGACCATGGCTCATTATCTTCTCTAAGGTCTGATAGCCAATCCCAACCGACCATATGAGATATAACTAAAGCGGGCGACTTCAGCCAAGAGCTAGCACCATTGAACAGATCATCCACTACAGCGGCTAGCCACAGCTGATCCCGACTTCAAGGGATGAGTTCATGCCTAAGACAGGGTCTTCGTCCCCAGGAAGCATAATTTGCCAGATATCTATGGATATATTTGAATCTGATGAATATATACAATAGCTGTCCCGCTGTTTTTGCTGCAAACTCATGAGCAAGCTGGCTTATTTTGGTCAACAATAATGGATATCAGCGAGCAATATCCAGTGCCTACCACAAAACAACGATTACCCTCCGGCGAACTAACCTGGCAATGGAAAAGCTCCACTTCTCATGGAAAACCCTGGGAAACCAGCTATGAATTACTATGAATGTTTGATTTTCCAGCCAGCCATGTTAGTTTACTAGAGGGTATCCTATCCCACCTCATCCATTTCCTTGCTTGTTGTACTATTATCCTGCATAAGCAGGTCCATCCAAGCCTCATTTCCTTGCTTGTCGTATCTATCATGATCCGGAGATCCAGCACTGTTCATCACCATATCCACCGAAGGGCGGGCCCCGGCGGTGCGCCAGGTGACTTGGAGCACACGCACTTGGTGAAGGGTTTGGACTTCCTGCTGAACAAGGTCCGGGCAGAGCTCAACAAGCAGAAGAAGGTGGAGGAAGTCCAGCGACTCGTTGAGGAATTGGCTGGGGATTGTGACTGGCCAGACATAGCTGGGGTGTTTCAGCATTGGTGGGAGGATCGCCTACAAGGTCTTTTTTTGTTGGGGGATGTGAATTGTAGAGGTGAGGTAGTGACTCTTGCACGGCTGGAGCTTGAAAAGCAGCCAGGAATTTGATCTCATGATGCTGATGAAGGTGTTTGCAATATAAATATGGAGAAAGCACTGGACAATTGATTTCAGCATCAGGTCTAAAAGTCATGATTTTTATCATCACCAGCCGTCAATCAGGCAGGTTCTCATGGTTAATTATGCTCATCGAATTATGTGACCGGTGACTTTCAGATGGTTTTAGATCCTTTACTGTTCATGCAAGCATCAATAAACATAGCTTATCTAATCCATCACTGCTAACCCATGGTAGCTGTTTCTCCTGGGCCTTCTCCCGGTCACCAGGTCGAGCAGTGAGAATCATGTGTTTCCAATCGGTCATTAGAGTAGAGAAATCCAGCTACTTGGATGTGCACCCCGACTTAGTAAGTGGTGGCTAACCATGGTTTCTAGGGGTTATAAGCTACCTTATAGGGATAACCAACCATGGTTATAACCCCAGGTGCACATCCAAGTAGCTTTGATGCTACCAGTTTAGTTTGGCAGTGCTGGCTCGGAAGCTTGGCTTCCCAACATGCTGCCAGTTTACCCACCCAAGAAATGAAGCGAACCCCAACCTGTGCCCATCCACAGGGCCACCCAAGGAAGGCAAAGCAACAACAACGAAAGCCGGGCGAAAAGGCAGGCAGGCGAACCTTCGAAAACCGCATTGCCCCTTGGCTCGCGCGGTTGGGCCGCAGCTGGTTGTTACCAAGGGATCTGGCATGGAGAGACCTTGGTTGACCAGCATCTTTGTAGCTGGGACCGCACCAGGCTTGGGATGCGTGGATAGGTCAATGAGCTAAGGGTACCATGTCCAACCAGTGACTGGCGTGAGGGTTGAAGATGTCACTGTGAGTGCTGCACTCGGCAATCCAGAGAATAACAGAAGCGCAACAGAGTTGAACAATGTCGAAAGTTCTTTGTTTATTTTGTTTCCTGTTCCTCTTGATCACTATGCCGTATGACCATGGACCAGTATGAAACCATACTGTTGGCCCGGGGTAGCGACTGAGTCATTTCGACCAGCTGATCGTGACCACATCTAACCACATCAAACCACCCCTCACCAACTGATCACATGAGCCATCCTCACCACCATGACCTAACCAGATTACTGACCATCACCAGCTTATCACTGAGCCATCCTCACTAACCACCTTCCTAACCACTATTCACTATTCACCAGCTGATCACCCAACCAACTCTCACCATCACCAGCTGATCACCCACTTCTCACCTCGTTTTCCGCGCCTCGTTTTCCGCTAGCCTCGCCTTCCAAGGCGAAGAACGTGTGGCTGACGGTGGTGGAGACGTTGCACCCGCACCATAGCACCTTCAAGGCGCGGCCTGGTACCAGCTATATGGCGAGCGACCGGGTCAAGCAGTCAACCAACCAGCTGATGGGGGATAATCACCAACCAATAATAAGGAAAACCATGGTTTTCCACCAGGAGGACTAATCACCAGCTAGTCCAACCAATAATGACCAACAAAGCTATAAGGGAAACAGCCTGGTAAATCATAGGGGAACCAGGAGGACTAGCCGGGTGACCCCCAGCCGTAGCATTTTTAACAAGAAGTATAAATGAGATAGTTCATCCACGGTGATCATGATGGTGCGTTAGTGCGAGCAAGAATGAGTGATGCTTAATGGTCATCATTGATCAGTGGTTCCTCAGGAGCGTTTCAGGCCCGACTGTTGGGGGGAACGAGTGGTGAAATGATGAATGGCAACGATTGGCGACGCCTTTTGGTTTGATAGTGATCATTACTCAGGACCAATGCAATGAACCACTACAGATTTAATCATGAAACATTAATCCTGGTTCATTTCAAGAGATCCTTAATTAATCAGATTGATATAATTCAATTGAACCAGATGGACCATCGATCGATGGTCTGATTTCACTATACCTTGTGCTGTTTATACCCTGGTGCCGTGCACATTTTTTCGTCAAAGCTCTGACACTTCAGGAGCGCGTGCAGAAGATGGGCAAAGCCATTGCCCAGGTCCGGGGGCGGTCACTGAGATTCACTGAGGGCCATCCTGGGTGTTGCGTGGTGGATGATAGGTGAAGTGGTGGATGATGGGTGATCTACCCTAGGTCAATCCCAAACTGCTTGGTGATTTGAAACATGTCTTGTTTTCCCACATGTATTTTTTTGAACAAACGGCTGGTTGACTTGCGCATATTTGTCATGCCGGGGTGATTCAACCACCAACCAGCTAAGCATGTCAATGATGTGAGTTACGTTGATGGGTGTGATGATGGGTCCTTGGGATGCCCTGGCCGTGACCCCGGGCCACGTGAGTGGCAACCATCGACTTGCTCCAATTGCAAGTGAAATGGAAGATGGCTACGGGCTATGGGGCTATGCGTCAAGCAGTTCATCAACCAACTTTCATGGGGGGACCATCACCAACAATCATAGGGAAAACAATGGTCAATGATAGGGAACCAGGGGGACTAGCCAGGTGAACTGACCCGCGGTATGGGACTGGTTCATTGGGGACTTGAAGAGAGCTCAGACGCAGTCGAAATCGGCAGATGAAGTTTGCTACCACCAGCCGGTTGCACCCAGAATTCGACGCCAGGGACATCGTATCCGCAACGCGCCCACCATGTTTCTGCCGGGCCGCATGGCCTATGAGTTCGACACGGAACTGGAGAAGCTTGGCACGGTGCGTTTCACCTCAGAGTTGGTTGGTTGATTCGCTGCCTGGTGGTTAGGAGCTGCGCCGGGAGCGTTGGGAGTGGCGCTTGCCCATATGGGAGCAAGGCCAGTCCCGTAAGTTCAAGGCTAAGAATTCGAGTTGTAGGAATCGTCTCATCCCCATGGGCGGTTTGATTGACATTCTTTTTTCCCAAGTGTGTTGCCACGTGGTTGGTTGGTTGACTTGCGCATTTTTTGCATGACGGGGTGAGCACCACCACCCAGTACTGGATACCAATGTTCGTTCAACGGGGAGGCTCAAGGCACAAGTGGATGGGCAGGGCCGGCTCGCTGAGGATGGGCAAGACGGATATCCCGCGGATCGTTTACATGAGCAAAGAGGAGCCGCAAAAAACGGTGCTAACCTGAGCTATGGGGGGCATAGCTGGCGAACACGCTAGGTCATGTTGGGTGGTTCATGGTGGATGAATGGTGGATGATGTAATGGTGCCAGTAGAGACATGAAGCAAAAAGAACCGTAACATAGACCAACTCAGGATGTGGCGATAGTGGTTCATAGTGCGTGCTTATACCTGATGGTCCTTCCGTAACCAGTCTTGGTTCATCGTGCTTCTTGGTCGTATGTAATGCAAGCAGCATGGATTACGTCAATTCAATTCAATTCGTTATATTTTGTTAGGGCCTTTGGCATTAGGCTGAGTTTTTTTTTGAATGGGGCAAACGGGTTCATCAGAAGTACCTGGTACTTGGAGATGGTGGACCATGCTAACAGAGTCAATATGTGTCAATCAATTCACTAACTGGTGTTTGATAAACTGGCTAGAAATGTTCAATAAACTGGCTGACTCATGGTTAATGAGCTGGCTGACAATATATGTTACAAAGCGGAGTAATGCTCAACAAACATCGAGCGGGGGATCCACAAACAACTTTTGGTACTTGTAGGCAATTCATGGGCATTTGAACCTGTTCGAACGGAAAAGCTCAATCTCTACAAGGTAAGCCCCCCAAACGTTATTAGTTGATTAAGATTCGCCATTTAACAAGCTAGCTACAACTATCACAGCTGGTACACTAGTTATGACCCAAGTTAGCTAGTTACACTAGTCGTAATAGGTATAACTAGTAGCTATAACTGGTAGTTACACGAGTTCTAACATCCCAGCTTCGCCACTTCGGCCTCACAGGAGGTGGCCCCCAGTGAGCGGGGCAAGAGCACCAGCGGAATGCTCCCGGAGACGGCCGTGAGGGTCCGGACGCCACAGCACCGACTCAACGGGGCGGTGGGGCCAGGCGCCGCCTGGAGTTGTAGCCACGGTTCGGCTGACGGTTCGGAGCTTGCTTCATGCGCATGCTCCTGGATGTTGCTGGTTGTTCATCAAAGTCACCAACCAGTCATGGTGAAGTTGGGTCACTCGCGGCTGAACTGACAAAAATCCGCTGGAAGTTCAGAACGGTGATTTCTAGTCTAGCTGGTTTGTCAAAAACTCCTGGTCCGTAGTTGGGGGTCCCCTTCTGGGTGAGTCCAGGTAGCCATGCTGAATTTCCAGGGTGACCATGAGTTAAGATTGAGATTTCCATGGTTGATTCAGACCCCATGGTGCAATTCAATGCTTGGCTAAGGGATGCTATCACAAATTTCCTCATGATTCAGAGAATCTATGGCTCACAGTGGTGAATCACGGTGAATCAATTTATTTTATGGAGCAATAGTTGAGTTGGAAGGAAACCATTGGACGCCCCGGCAAAAAATGATCACTGGATTTGATTGTTCGCCAAGGCCAAATACCACAAATATGGCATACCAATTAAGATGAACCCAAACATGAAGGATACCATAGATAGAGTATCTGGGAAGGTTACGAGAATTCATTGGCTGGCTGGTGGTTTGAAACATGGTTTAATTTCCCTAGTTTTTATTAACAAATTCTTGGTTGACAAGCATATTTTTCATAGGGGCAGTTCAACCACCAACCAAATAATGATCATTGTCAACCATTATAATCATATATAACTATAACCATTATTATCCATTCTCAACCACTACTTAACTATACGGGGTGGTTCAACCACCAACCAGTTGGTCGTTTTCCAACCTGGCCCGCCGAACTCAATGCCGATGATCGACCGATGCAAGGGCCCTTGCGCTCCCGATGCTCTCACAGGTTTGTCAGAAGCAGAGCTGCACGTCATCACGCCCCACATGATCAAGGAACGATCATCCCGGGTGGCTGAAACATCTACAAGGGACCGGACCCCCCAAACGTTATAAGTTGATTCAAAATCCGTTTAACTGTAGTTATATCTTCCATAACTGCTAGTTACCCTAGTCATAACCCAAGTTAGCTAACGTTTAGGGGGCCCACCTTGTAGGCAAAAAGTCCCACACCCAACAAATCCCTGGCAAAAATCAACGAATCAGAAGTTCCATATAGATTATGCTCTACATTGAGGATTCGATTCTATTATACTAATGGAAAACTATATCCGAATCATCCTATTTCAATCATTTTCGGGTCCCCTATCCATCTCGGTATCCACACCTAGCGCTCACAAAACCATCATTTTTATGGGATAGAACCCATATTTTGGAGGGTCAAATCCTACCTTTTCCATGGTTTTGGGGGCCAATGGTAGGTTATGCTCCTTGATTCTCCACATCACCTGGTAGTCCTTGATGGCGCTGGCCGCACTTCGAAGCTCTGCCGCAAAATGGTGGACGGAAACGACGGACGTCCACGTTCTGAGCAGCCCCTGGGTTCGACGGCCCATGGGTCGAGGGCTGCGCATTTCATGGATGGTCATGTCGCTGGCGTTTTGGGGCTTTGGGATGCTGGGTTGCAGTTATTGAAGCGTGATTTTTTTTTTCGTGGTCATATGATAAATCCATCTGATGTCACATGTAATTAGTCAAAAACAACAGCAGTGTCTTAGATTCTTGTTACATGTATCATCTCAAAAGAAAACGTGATTTTTGAGGGGTTTTCGCATCAGATATGGATTTGCCAGATATATCCACTCAAAATGACCGTTTCCGGGCAAGGGATCAGCCACTAAGGATGTATAAAGAAATCCTCCACGCAGTCTTAACAGACTCGGGCTTGTTGGCACTTCAATTCATCTTGATGTGGTACTTCTGGGTAGCGAGTCTATGGATCTATTGCCACTCCGACTGGGAAAGTCTGAGTGGCTCGGTCTTCTTTGCACTTGGGGGGATCATGAGCTTCGGAATCCTGTCCTTTCAGGATGCAGTGTTGCGGTCTGCAGATGTCTTCAGCTTTGCAGAGATTCTGCTGTTCCATAGCTCCCTGCATCCTGTGGCGGTGCTGCCCAATTGGATCTTCAATTTTTTTGTCGTCGGATTTCGATTGGTCGAAGGGTGGGACAGTTGGAGAGATCCGATCGAGAATCCATCCCATATCTACTCCATCGTTTCAACCAGCATCTTGTTGGTGCTTTTCACGCTGGACTTCATCAAGCGCGTGAAGATTGCTGTCACCATCACGAACTTGACCGAAGTCTCTGAGTCGGACACACTCACGGAGCACCAAAGGTCGCCCTATGTGCGAATATGCGCTGGAGTGGCAGGTGTTAGCAACTGGATCTTTTGGGCATGGATCATTGGCATCAAGCGAAAGGAACACCAACGGTGGGAGGGCTTCGGCATGTGGGTCAACCACTTGCCAAAGTGCACGATGGCAGCGCCTTTGCTCGGAACAGCTTGCCTCCCTTTGTTTTTCTTCCTGCGCAGATCTCCCCTTGCAGCGGACATCTTGTTGGCGATATTTTGCTGCCTTCCTGGCGTGTTGTCCTTGGCGGATTATGTTTTGGCGATGAGGCATCCGCACCATGATTATTTCTGGCGCCTGCATTCCTTTACTTTCAGCTTGAGAGCTTTTGCACATTTACAGGCCTTATTTGCATTGCAAACACTGCTGCTAGCCGAGTGCCATCCTTTTATTTGCGTGGTCCCAGGTGGGATTTTCGTCGTGCTTAGCACATTCACCATCACACACGGCTTATTCACCCAAGACACCGTTGCGGACGTTGTGGTGCAAGTCCTTGAGGGCAACCGCCTTTGCAATTTCCTTTTCTGTTTTCAGATCGTGAGTCATGTCTTCGATTACTTCTCACGGAAGAGGGCGCTGGTTGCAGTGTATGATGAGCACAACGATGGCTCCATGCAACTGGCACAGCTAGATCGTACCGGCGAGTGAGTGTTGAGACAGTACCACGACAGAGACAAAAAGAGAGTGTAAACGTTTGATACTTTGAATGTCCGACCTGTGATAAATATGAACAATTGAGTGCCATAATATCAATTGCAATGTTGCAATATGGTGGAGCATGTCTTCAAAACTTACCATGATTATTCTACGGAAAAGGTGGCCCCCCCAGTTCAAACTTGGTACAAGACCGTCTAACTAAAACTATATCTACAATTAAATTGACCTAATTATGTTCACCAATCAATTAACTAGTGAATGGGTTAAAATGAGTTGCCCATTGAGCTACCCTAGGTACTACCCTATGACTGGTAGCTATCCTACTTATCCTAGTTACTACCCTAGTTACTACCCTAGTTACTACCCTAGTTCTACCATGTAGGGTCTCTCTAGAGAAAAAACCCATGGGAGCGCGAGCCACCAAACGTGGACCCACCGTTCGCGGGGTGCCGCCCACAGCAATGAACCAAAAAGGTGGTGATGTCAGAGATTTCTTCGGGGTGATATGGTGTGGTTGATGATGCTTAATGATGGTTTATGGTAATTACCTTTAATGGCTAACTAACAATGATGGTTAATGTTGGCAAATGATGTTTAATGATGGTAGATGATGGTTGATGTGGGTTGATGTTGATGATGATCATAACATAACATGCACTGATAGAACATCTCAGGCGTAGATTCAAAAGCACACATGACCTTGACATACGTCGACCTTAGACCTGAGCAAAATAGATGGCTGTGGGTCAAAACCCCGTACCCCTGGTTTCCCTATCATTAACCATTGTTTTCCTTATTATTGTTGGTTATTTTTTCCCATTATTGGTTGGTTAACTGCTTGACCCATAGCCAGATGACCTTGATGTTTATTGGGATTTTGGTCGAGCCTTGATTTCCATCAAGCTGGGAAGCTGCTGAAAGTCGTCTCTCGGAGCGGGAGCCACCTCTTGAGTCTTGGGGGCCGGCCGGCCTAGTGGTTGGATACTGCTTGAGGCTCAACCAAACATGGGCTTGGTGAAAATGCCAGCGAAGAATAGATTGGTTAGGTAGGCAAATATATGTGAAGAGTTGGAGGCCCAGGTTTTCGCTTGCATCCAATTTGTGACTCGCAAACCACGGTTCTGGTTCGGATCTTGGCCATGTTGAGTCTCAGGCGCTTGGTGCTGATAGTTCCATAGCTCGTTCAGAACCATGGTGCAGTTCAATCCTCAGTATGTTTGTTTCAAGGTATTGATTTCCTGACCATGATTACACAAGATAATCAAAAAGAATCCATGGTTTGATTAAAGCCAGTTACTAGTCAATAACCCTGATATTGCCTAGTGATATTACATAGTAAAAGAGTCATATTGCTGAGAGGTATAGGTTGGTCATAACCCTCATAGGTTGGTGAATCATATGGGGGTTTCTCAAGTGATGGGAGTACCTCTAGTTATCATCCCATACTCACATTTGTTTATTACTGAGCCAACCATAGCTTTAGGCTTCGCTATGGCTAGAGAAACCACCATTCAGTAATTGTGTATAACAATTGTTCTTGGTCATGTTCCCCTACTATTAGCCATCATATTTATTCCCCATATAAAACCATGATTAACCACAAGGTTAGCCATTTTAATCCGCCTGTTAAGCCATTTTCCTTACCCATTAGCCAGTCTAATCCACCCATATAGCCGTTACTAACCACTGCTCAGCCAAGAAAACCCGAGGGTTTCCCTTCCCCATGGTACCCCCCCCTGCTGCATCCACCAGTGCAGCCACGCCCAGGTCCGAGATGCCATGCAGAAAGCGGCCGAGGTGAAGAAGTTGCGGAAGCAGAAGCTGGCGCCAGGTGGCAGTGGGGCTGGGGGAAGGTCGTGGACGGTGGCGCTTGGTATGGCCTGTTGGGCTTGGTGGATGTTGATGGCTTGGTTGGTTACGACATGCCCGGTGGCTTGGTTGCTTGGTTGGTTTCGTTGGTGGCTTGGTATGGCTTAGTAGTGGCTGATGTTGGTTGGGACCAGGGAGGGGGGGGCAGACGGCGAGCGATTGAAGTGGGTTGATGGTGGGGCAACTGGCAAATGGTAGATGTAAAGCCAGGGTTATATGGCTTATAAACCAAGCTATAGCGACTATAGCGTTTGAGAGCCTGACCTTGCAGTGACTTGGTGGATGTCGGTGGCTTAGTTGGCTACTTGGTGGATTCACTGGTTGCTTGGTCGCCTGGGAGCCATGCTCTCCACGATTCCCCAGTTCCGGGTGCGCCTTGAAGTCAGGCGTCGGCACAGGCTACGCCATGCAGAAGGTGGACACGCCCAAGGTTCAGGCGGAGCGGTCCAGAGTCACAGCTTTGGTCTTTCCCAAACAGCTGGTTTTTCGAAGGTCCATTTTCGCATACGCAGGTCAAACAAATCCAGCTATCCTGTGTGTCAAGCAAATCCTGTTGGTTTTTGAATGCGCTATTGACCTAACATATTTTGAACATACAGGTTGACACAACACATTGCAGCACACAGATGCAGACAGTATAGACAGATAATAAGACTATATGTATTGCTATACCACCGCTGTTCAGCCTGCCGCTGCCTTTCAGCTTACCAACTGATCCACCATTGGAACCGATCATTGACTCCATCGTCGCCCACATCATGAAGCACCAATAGACAACCATCATGATTGACGGCTATCAAGCAGAACGAATCACTACAACCTCCGCAAACAAATCCGGTGGGAGGGCGCAGTCAAAAAAACTCTTCGCAAACTAGCAGCAGCCATTGTTAGCCATTAATGAGCGATAAATCACCCTTTTTGTAGCATATTCAAATCATGAACCACCAAAAATCATCATTCAACATTGGAAATTAACCATCAACAACCAGTCTGAACCATCATTCACCAGCTCATCAGCACCTCATCAACCACCTCCTCAACCATCTCAGACGCTCGCAACTGTGGTCGCGAGGCGCGCGACAGCGACAACGACATCTTCTCCGGCGCTGGCACCTTTGACGCCAACGAAGCTCGGTGGCGAAGCCTCGGAGCCAGGGGAGCGAGCTAAAGAGCTACAGGGAGTGATGAAACCAGATGGTAGATTACCTGAGGTGAAGAACTAGCTGGTACTCCATGAACTGAGGTGAATACTGTACGATTATATATATCAGTATCATGGTCAATGAAGGATCGATGGTGATTTTGTGCATCTCATTCGAAACCGCACGAGTCAGTGATTCTAAATGATAACGGTGGTAACTACCGAGCAAATGGAAGATGTAGTGATGGCTGACATCAATCAAGCTACCTTGACTCTCAATCACCCCCAACTCTTGGGATTAATGCATACTGATACCTATCATATTTGAACTCTTCTTACCAATTTTTATAGGGTATTTGAGGGTCAAGGAACATGGCGGTTTCTCAAAATGGGGGCCGCAGAAATGGAAAGGTTTATTGCATTTTGCTTCTCGAAATCGAAAACACGGGATGATTTGGGGGTCCCTCTTTTGAGAAAGCTCCATATAAACACACACACACATATATATATATATAATTAATAATTATATATATATATAATGTATTTTGATTCAGTACTCATGTGCTGCCACTGTTGGTGGTCATTCACCCCTATCAGCTGCCACTTTTGAACTAGACTTGGGCATTGGCTAAGTACCGCAATCACCAACCACAACGAAGGGGACCTAGAAGCAGCCAACAGCCTGGTGACACGAAGGGTTGCCGAGGAGTTTGTCCAGAAGGCGCGTGCGGAACAAGCGGCGAAGCGCCAGAAGGAAGGCATTAAAGAGGAAAAAGTGGAGGCGGGGCAGGCCATTGCCAGGGGCAGCCCTCCAACTTCCATGGGTCCCCATTTTTTTGAATTTGATGAGCTGATTGACTGTGTGCTATTACCCGCTAGCTATAAACCAGGGGCCCCCAAAACTTTCAAAAAATGGAAGTGTTTTTGCCTCCAAAATATGGCGTACGCCTTATGACAATGATGAGGTTTTAAAGGTCAAAGGGTGATTACTTTTTTTGTCGGCTCGAGACAGAGATGTTGCTTTGCAGATGGGTGTACATTTCGGTTTCCGAATAATACCGTGACCAGATGGGTGCCCTTGCCCATCATTAACCTTGAACCAAGCCTTGCTTCCTCGGGTCCACAGTATAACTGTGGGGCTGCACCCGGAGGTCAAAAAAGAAGAGGTGAAGGAGGAAAAGAAGGCTGGGACGAGCCGTGGGGAAGGAAGCTGTCAGTAGATTTAGCGGTGGATCTGAGTGGTTAGTGGATCTACCAGTGGATAACCGTGGCATAACTATGATTGATAATGGTTGGAAATGAGGGAGAATAAGCAACAATAAAAGTTAAACAACGTTAAACAACTATGGTGGTTTCTCAGAACAGGGGACCCCCCAAGGCATGGTTGGTTTATGAATGACTAAACATGGATGATAACTGGGGGCACCCCTATGACTTGAGAAACACACCTTTCTGCGGTTAGTCGATAGTTAGCAGTGGGAGATCCATATCTACAAGCCATCCTCAATTTTGCCATAGCTAGGTGGTAGCCTAATTGCCATCAACTATGATTGATCTCCAATTCAGATTCAGTCGTCATTTCGTGGTTTGAACTGGCTACCCTTCGGTATAGATGTTCACATTGTGATTTTGGGGCCCCAAGATATAGCTTGAAGAATCATGTATGGCAGATCACAAAGAAGCCACCTATGTTTCGAAGCATGGCGATAAATTATCAGCTACATTGGAGGTCAGCGTCCCCTCTGAGCAACCGGTGACATGGGCCATGGCTCCAAAGGTTAGAATCTACCATACAGGGTCCTTTGCCATAGTGCAGATGGTAAACATCCGTGGTCCTTGCGGAATTCCCGTTGCCCCTCATGCCCATTGGCCGAGCTGACAGCTGGCCAACTCGGTCAAACACTGCAGTGGCAATGTGTTGAGCTCATCCACGTTCAACAAGTTGGAACCGAGTCACATTTTCAACCAGCTTTCCTGAGACAAGGCGTACACATCGGAAATTTAAGATCTACATACATCGTGTTACAAAATATGGTCGAAAAAATGTATCCAATGGTCAAGAAAGCTTTTCCCGGAGATTCTGCATGCATTTTGCATGCATTGTTTCTTTGTTTTTTCCCCGATGGATGTGGTTCCAAAGGTTGCTAGGAATTGCCCGGTGATGATCCAACAGAAAAATGGTGCGCACTTAAATCAACCATGGTGGATGATCCAGCTAGAAGCTGATTACAGAGGGTAACATAGGATAACCATCAATTATCAACCATTGATATACGTCTATCAAGAGCCATTACCATCCACCATTAGTCATTCACCATCATGAAGGATTTGTTCAATCATTCAATCAACCTGCTATTCACCACGAATTGATTATAAATTATAAAGTATCACTCATCAAGCATCTATTCACCATAAATCATTCCCCGTCTATTCATCATCTATTCACCATCAATCAGCTATTCTCCATGAATGGATAATTCACCATCTATTCACTATCAATTCACCATTCATTCAATGGAGAAATTCATCTATTCACCATCTATTCACCATCAATCATGAATTTCTCCATGAATTTCACCATTTCTGAATAGCTCCAGCCAGCTCACTCCTTTCACCCTCGCTGCCGCTGCCAGGCCCGAAAGGCTTCGTACTTTGACGATGCCGGGGACGAAAAGTACAGCACCTTGCCTGTCCCGTCGGGGGACGGCGGTTGAACTGATGCTTCATGATGCTTCACCGCTTAAAGTCAAAAGGGATTATCACCAACATTCACCAACAAGGCTGGTTCATGCTTAGAAATGGGTGATCCAGCTGTTACTCATGCAACCCCTTGATGGTAAATCCCCAGCTATTGCTGAACTCATGGTGGTTTAGTGATACGGATCTACCTTCAGCAGTATTGAAATTGCTCATGTGTGTGGCCATCATTGCCGAAGCCATTCTTCCTGGGGGTTCTCCGCCATCACCAAGCCTCACGCAAGAATCCGCAAGAATCTGGTGATTGTAGAAGTTACTTCGTCCATTTTGAGCAACGCAGGGGCTCGGAAAATCGACCCAAGGGTGCAGCAGTGTGCCAGGGAGTAATTGTACAAGGTGGGGCCCCCAAACGTTACAGTACAACTTGGTTTATGTATTTTTCACTTCTAGTTATATCTGCCATTTGCATCCATTTGCCTCGTAGTTTCCCTAGTTCAAGCCGCCAACTTCAATGCAGCTGCAAGTTCGGAGAGCTATCAGCTGCCAGCCTCTCAGTTCGCATGCTATTTGCAGCACTTTGGAGCTTCCATGGTAGTTCCCTCGTAGTTCTCAGCCGGGGGCCCGACCAGATATCGAGCGCAGCGCTCGGCGGCTCGCAGGGGAACACCCGAGCCGAGGACAGGCGCCTGAGCGCCAATTGGACCTGGATGAGATCGAAGTGGAGGCGAGGCCGCGCCGGGGAAATGCGGACCATTGGAGGGGTGAAAAGTGGTGAAGTGGTCGTGATTTTTAGGGCTTGATCATGGTGATTTATAGTGATTTATAGGGATGTTAAGCATGAAAAATGGTGACTTTATAGTGATTTCTAGTGATTGATCATGCAAAAATGGTAAGTTTACGGTGGTTTAGAGTGGTTCATCATGTTGAAAAGTGCCTCATAGTGGCTCATACTCGAAAAGGAGCCGGTCAATAGTGATGTATGCGGTGGTCCATAGGTGTTCACAATGCTTCAGTGTTTTGTTCGCCGGCCAGCGGCCATATAGTTGGAAATGATGCTTCATAGTGGTTCATGATACTTAGTAGTGGTGAATCAGCTAGTTAATCATATTATATAGTCATGCTTAGTGATGGTTGCTAACAACAATGTGAGCAATCTCAACAGCAATGAGTGAATCACCTCGTCAGCATACACCTGCATACAAGCATCTGTCTGTCTGGGGGCCCGTGCATGTTCAGTGGCCCGTGCATGTTCAATGGCAAAAAACACTATGCGTGGTACAATTAAATTAAGCACACACACACATGAACATATGTGGCACATGCAGCTCATCCAAGAACTTTTCAGCTTTTCGTGGATAAGTGGCCGTCGCACACCATGGTCACGATGGTCACATGGTCTAGACCGATGAGTGTTTCACTGTCAAAGTTGTACTGAAGTGATAAATCATATAGTATATCACATGGTCCATCATATAGGTTTGTTTTAGTTGTTGTACTTTGGACACATGCACATTTGAAAATCCGCGATTTCCCTCAAACCATCCAGGCCAAGCCCAACCAACATTCAACATTCTTGGAAAATCAAAGTTTGGAGGCAAAAATTGACGAAGGGTGCGCCAAAGGTTCCAGAAAGACGAGCCTGCAGCAATGGGCTGAAATCATGCACTGATCATTTACCTATGTTGTAACATCGTTTCTTCAAAACCTTTTCCCGGAACGGGTGCTGCTCACTTCCCCCTTGTGTCGCAATGTGTCTTCAAGATGTTTCATTCAACATGTATCTTGGGGATAGTTAGTACGTGGCCCGTGGGTTGGTGTACCCCCCAGCAAGAGCCGGGCGCAACTTAAGGGGATGAAGTTAACCACCATTAACCTTAAAGCTGGCTTCTTAGTCATCTAATCATCCTTCATTTAGCTATTTAACCTTACAATCCGCTGTGGAATGATCCGAAGCCTTGCAAATTCCTTTGGGCGAAAGGCCGCTGTTAATGTTACGGTCAAAGAGTTATTTTGGGGATGTGAAGTTTGGACGCCCTACAATACATGCAAATTTTGTGTGACTCCATCTTATCACATTCGATATCATCTTATATGATTTAGAGTATCTATAAATAGTAGATCGTATTTAAATCATATATTTATGTCCCCATAGTTCATCTAGAATTCCCTTGTAAGTGCGCTTTATTCAATCCATGTAACGGATTATGGGGGTAATTCTCTCAACTTGCCTTGCAAGAAGCACACTCCCATTCACACACATGGAGCTATTACTGCTGCGCAGGTAGCTGACAACATCGACTTGTCATTTTTTCTTTGCACGTGATATTCGTCCAGGGATCATACTCGATAAGATGCAATAATATCAAATAGCAATTCATGGCAAATAAGCATCATTAAAAACCATATATTTCTACTACTGACCGCCATTGGCTCAAGCTCATTTCTGTTTGTGTGCTGCATCCTGGTCATGATGTCCACTGCCAGCGGCTATGTGGAGGCACTGGGAAGTGGCTCTGAGCTCATTGATCTTCATGTGCAATGCCTGAGTGGTGAAGGATGCACCTTGACGCAGCTCAGCGGCTGCTCTTTGGGCCGTGTAGTGCACCAGATGGCCTGCGAACAACTTCCACCAAAGAAGGGCTCCCGGCTCACCTTGTTTCATAATCAATCGCCGCTGCAGCTGCACCAAACCCTGCAAGAGCAGGGCATTGTGGGCGCGGTTGCCACAATCAGTTGCGTTGTTGTTCAGGCTGATCTGTTTGCTGCATGGCGTTGCTTGCGAGGACTCCCGGTGGATCAAGAGCTCGCGTTGGAAGGAGTGACCGGCATTACTGCTACATGGTTTCAGGGGCAAGATCCCTTGGAAGAAATTATTGAACAACTGACCTTACCCAGCAGCCTTGAGAAACTGCAGTTTGGGCATTGGTTCAACCAGAGTCTGGACGGAGTGACGTTGCCAAGCAGCCTTCGGAGCCTGACATTTGGCGAGGAATTCAACGAGAGTTTGGACAGAGTGACATTGCCAAGCAGCCTTCAGAGCCTGACATTTGGCAAAAGGTTCAACCAGAGTTTGGATCGAGTGAGCTTCCCAAGCACCCTTCAAAGTCTTTCACTTGGCTATGATTTCAACCAGAGTTTGGACCGAATTTCCTGGCCCAGTTGTTTGCGAAAATTGTCTCTGAGCGATATGTTCAACCAAAGTGTGGACGGAGTGACCTTTCCAAGCAGTCTTCAGAGTCTTTCGCTGGGCCGTTATTTCAACCAGAGTTTGGACGGAGTTACTTTTCCAAGCAGCCTTGAGAGCCTGACATGTGGTCACGACTTCAAACACAGTTTGGAGCGAATTACCTGGCCCAGCTGTCTGCAAAGCCTGTCTTTGGGCGATGCGTTCAACCAGAGTTTGGACCGAGTGACTTTCCCAAGCAGTCTTCAAAGCCTGTCATTTGGCAATTGGTTCATGCACAGTTTGGACCGAGTGTCCTTCCCGAACAGCATTCAGAGTCTGAAATTCGACGGAATGTTCAACCAGAGTTTGGACGGAGCCACCTTCCCAAGTAGCCTTCAGAGCCTGACACTTGGCTATTATTTTAATCAGAGTTTGGACCGAGTGACCTTTCCAAGCCACCTTCAGAGTTTGACGCTTGGCGGAGAGTTCAACAGGAGTTTAGACCGAGTGACCTTCCCAAGCAGCCTTCGCAGTCTGTCGTTTGGCGGTCACTTCAATCAAAGCTTGGACAGAGTGATCTTCCCAAGTAGCCTTCAGATTTTGACACTTGGCTCTGCATTTGACCAAAGCTTGGCTTCAGTGACGTTCCCAAGCAACCTTCAGAGTCTATCACTTGGCGGAGGGTCCAACCAGGGTTTTGACCAAGTGACCTTCCCAAGCAACCTTCAGAGCCTGACATTTGGCTTTGGATTGACCCTGCGGTTGCTGGGAGTGACGTTCCCATGCAGCCTTCAGAGCCTGACATTGAGCTCTACCTTCTCTTTTAGTTTGGACGGAGTGACCTTCCCAGGCAGCCTTCAGAACCTGAAGCTTGGCGGCGGGTTCAACGAGAGTCTGGACAGGGTGATCTTTCCAAACAGCCTTCAGAGCCTGACACTTGGCCCTTGGTTCAACCAGAGTTTGGAGGGAGCGACCTTCCCAAGCAGCCTTGAGAGCCTGATACTTGGTCGAGATTTCAATCAGAGTTTGGAGCGAATCACCTGGCCCAGCGGTTTGCAAACCCTATTTTTAAGTGATGGGTTCAACCAGAGTTTGGATGCGGTAACCTTTCCGAACAGCCTTCAGCGCATCACGTTTGGCTCCAGGTTCAACCAGAGTTTGGAGCGAGTTTCTTTTCCAGGCAGCCTTCGAAGCCTCGCGTTTGACGAAGATTTCAAGCAAAGTTGGGACCGAGTGAATCTGACAGGTCTTGAAAGTCTTTATTTGGAAGGTCTCAAAGTTGAACTTTGACTATGACCTGCCGTGTGCGGCCGCCCCGTCGCAAGATCACAATCAACAATCACAATCAATTGTACTGATTACATTGATTACATTTATTTGGTTGTTTGCCAAGTTGTTCCTAATAGTTTTTGCTGACGATATCCAGTTTTTCTATTGTAAATATGTTGCCTGCATGTTGTGAAAAGCTATGTTCGGTTCTTGCTTACAGTAGCACATGGTTTAAGATACAATTCTGTATGTGTGTTTGCTTTTACCATATCTGAATACACAGGCGGAAATCACAAGAGAAACCGCTTCAGGATTGATTGGCATTGCCCTAGCTGGACCCAATCGCAAATAGTTGCAGTTGGTCCTGTCAAAAGGTTCTACTGCTGTGATGCTGTCGTGGAAGCGCTTCGGCAATTAGCAATTGAAACCCGAATGGTGGGGGAAACCATGGTTGTTTCACCAGCCGCCATCCAGCCGCCCAATCATGTTTTGCCGATGTGTTTTTCCAATAATTGCTTCATACCTACCCCTTCGAAACGTCACAATTAATGCTAGTTCCGGCGGAATTTCTTCAAGTGCGCTAATTGTGTTGCTCTTGGCATTTGTTCCGTTTTCCAGTTTTTTGCAGAAATATAAGATATCAGAAGTGTATTTTCCCGGGAAATGCGCATAAATTACTGGGATAAAAGCGGACATCCCCAGTTGTCAACTCACAAATGAGCGTTGTTCAGTTCAAGTGAGCGTAAATGTTCAATCTGCGCGTGAATGCAACCAAAAAATGCTATGAGCAGAAAACAGTGCTTAGCCAAGGTCCAGATATTGGTCTGGGGTATCCAAAAGTGCTGGTACCCCCTGAGCATCCCCATCGCTGGTCATTTGAGCGAAACAAACCAGCTGCAGGGGCACACCGGACCATGGAAAGTCACAGATTTTGTCCCAGCAACTGGTCAAGCTGAACAGTGCCCACCAACTGCGCTTCGCAGCTAGCCATGGCTTCACATACCTGCAGCTCAGCTGGTTTAGAGACGGGGACCCACTTTAAAGCAAGCATTACACTGTGATTCAGGGTGAGCGACAACACAATGATACCTGTATATGACATTTTTTGGTATGAGAACATGCTTATCTATCATGAAAAAGAATGAACCGTTATGAACCTGTAGTTGGTGGTACATTTCCGGAGGGCCAACCCGACACCTGCCAATTCTCCAAGCACTGTTTGGGATTAGCGTTGCCAGAATTGAACATACAACCATGCAGCAAAGCGAGCGATTTGCCCTGCCTATGTTGGTTTTTAATCACACTGTTCGCAAACGGACACAAATTATACAACAGCTTATCCCAGAAACCTTCAGTAGTGCCAGTGGGTGAACCCCCCGAATAGCGACACTAGTAGTTCACATCCCAAGTGCTTTCCTGTTCAGTTCGGGATCGCCAGAGGTGGCCAACAGCGACCAATTATATCACCATTGCTAAACGCAACCTCTATGAAGCACCACGAGTGGCTACCAATGATCATTGCAAGGTGGGCATGCCGGTTCGTGACCGTAGGTTACAACTACAGGCCAAGTAGGTATATGCCGCTATAGTTCAATTCCATCCTAGTCAACAAATCCCAACTATTATAGTCTCATGGCTTCCCAACTGGTGCTTGGTAGTTAAATTGCTTAGCAATTATGCTTTTCCAAGCATAATAATAGGGGCTTAAGTACTACTCAACTGAAATAGCTTTCCAAGCACAATAGTATAGATTCCAAGATCCTGTGGCGAAGTGAGTCCAATAGTGACATGGCACGTCCCGGGCAAAACCGCTGGATGTCTTGGCAACAAAAATATTCATAATAAATACCTAGTTTAGTAGTAATAACCCAGATGCTCCATGGAGCTGGCATATTTACCTACATTTGGGCTGTTTTATAGGTAAATGTAGCTAAATATACTATACATGGAGCACCTGGGTAATGGCTTAGCCATTATGCCAACCCACTTCCGCCCCTGGCCCTCCACCTCGGTGGTGCAGGAGTCGACGTTGGAGCCGGGCCAGTTCCACAAACCCACCGGCCGTTTCGAAGCGGCCAAGCGCTTCAAGGGCGCGAGCACCTTGGCGTCGCACCATGGGATCACCATGGCTACCAAGGCCCAGCTGACACGAAAGGATACATGGAAACTGCCATGAATGATGAATGGTGCGAAAGTGGCCACTTTCCTGGATATTAACCATCAATAATGGCTAATGATGACCAACCAAATCAAAGGGAAAACAATGGTTAATGATAGGGGAACCAGGGGTACAGGGTTTTGACCCACAGCCATATTCCTGGATATTGTTTGAAGTTGTTATCGACTATCAGCTACGAACCATAGCTGTTATCACGCATCGCTACTAGCCAACCATGAACCGCTATTATCAGCCACTATCACCCATTACTGTGCAAATGTAACCATATCCGAAACCCATATGAGGATTCACGGCTAGCTGGTGTGGTTTGTTGCTGGGTCTGATGTGAGTCTTGATGGGAAAGATGAACGGATGGATTTTGATCATGGGCAGGTTTCGCTGACATTTTGGGAGCGGTGTGGATGCCACAGAAGCCCTGGCACAACCAGTCCCAGGTCACATTCATGCAGGTCACATGAGTCACGTGAAACGTCCTGGCCCTGCCCAGGGAAGAACTGGGTCTTCAAGTTAGGCGACCTGGGCTTAGGGTACTACGAGGCGCGCCTGGAAATGATGAAATGGTTTGGCTGGGCGGCTTGTTATGCACAAATCCGAATGGATCAACTGGTTGGCTTGGGTGGTTTGGGTTGTCTTTGGTTGGTTGGCTGCTTGGTTTGGTGGGTTGATTAGGTACTTGGTCAGGTTTCAAGCTGTTTCAAGCTGTGATGATTTTTGGAGACCAACGACTCGAATGGTGTGGGTTCCCATGCTGCTTCGCCCTTCACCAGCCATCCTTCACCTCGAAACAAGTCACCACCCGGTTGACCGGTTGATGACATGGGGCGCAGTGCCGCATCCTGGCGCAGCTTCGTTTCACCCCCTGTGCCAGGAAGTGCCACCCCGGAAGAAGGTGGAGGAACCGTCAGCCGTGGAGAAAGATCCACGGAAGAGGAAGGCACCCAGAGCTGCCAGCAGCAGTGGACCGCAAGGCATGGGCAATCCAGGCACCTTGGCTCCACGTGGGGGTACGACTGGTGAGGGATGCAACCCAGCAGGTGCAAAAGATCTGTGCTTAAATACGCCACCTATTGATGTATGTTTCGATGATTCTTGGGCGTAAGCTGGTGCAAATAGTGATGATTACCAACTGTATGATACACAAGTGAACCCAAACATGAGTGATGAATAGTGGTGATTACTGTGTTTGTGGCTCTTTTGGTGGAGGGTCTCATGACTAGAGGTTTGAACTGAGCAAGTACTACTTGGTGGTAGGCAGTGCAGGATGCAGCTTAAGCATTGGCGGTTGATCCCCGTGGCACCAATTCCAGGCACAACGTACCATTAGTGGATTTCCACACAGAAGGAGGTGATCCGTAGAAATTTCAAGCCACTTGTTTTATGTTCGCATTTGTGATCACCTTGACATTTCAAACAAAAAGCTTAACTCGTTGGTGTTAAACATTCACCAGCAACAAATAAAAGGTTGATTGACTACTGCAACAGCTTTGAAAGGGGTGGTTCAACATGGTTTAACCACCAACCAGTTGGGCTGTTGATGGAAGCATTTTGCAGCCCAAAGTTTTGAGACCCCGCGTGGTCCTCAGCTTGACGGCTTGGGACCCTGAGGCAATGACGCGTACGACGAGCTGTTCCCGAACGCCATGATGGGTGGAGCCATGATGACCACCCACAGCGATGACAGCGACGACGACGATGACAAGAAGATGCTGGGCGGAATGGAGGGCATCGGGTATGCCGAATGATGATGATGATGATGATGATGATGATGATGATGATGATGATGATGCTGATGCTGATGATGATGATGATGCTGATGCTGATGATGATGATGATGCTGATGCTGCTGCTGATGATGATGATGATGATGATGATGATGATGATGATGATGGATGTGTTGCTAAATGATGGCATGTCCATGCGAACAATTCAGACATATTCTTAACATATCAGACCCATCACAATATATGATGTTAATTAGCATCAAAACTATCTCCTACACTCGGGTACTCTGACATAGCAATGGCACCATTATGATCTACACATGGTGGATGATCCAGCCAGCTATGTTAGATTTCCAGATGGCACATGCAAGAAGAACGTTGAAATTGACCTTGCTGGTGGTTGGGAGGGAGCTTGGAGGCAAATGGGGGTGACAATCAGCAGATCACCGTTGCGCAACCCAAGGTTCATGCGGCCATGAAGCTACCATGACGTTTTCACCTTGGGATTTGCGCACCTTTCAGGCCACACAGGTACCCAGATCTCTATTCGAGAGGCATCATGTTTGATACAGCTGTTGGTTCCTGCTATTCTCGTGAGGTTCAGGTAGCAAGCAGTTGTTGTGTTGTTCAAGGACCTACGTGCAGTGCGATCAGCAGTACTTTTGATTCATGTCTTGTTGGCTTGTCAAAGCCAAGTGATTGACAGTAATTATATGAATATGTTATATCTGATAGCCTTGTTTGGCGCAACGCCAGCAGACATCATCATTTTCGTGATGTTCATGTGAGTTTTGGGATGATAGGAAAGGAGCAGTGCTTCTCGGGGATGATGCTATACATAGTTGTTTCTAATTCTTGTTGCCATCGGGGCGATGCTTGGGGTGGTGAAGCAGTGCAACAGCATGAGGAAGAAGGACAAGGACAAGGACAAGAAGAAGGGTGACAAAAAGAAAATCAACGAGGACAGCGTGGCTGCCAACAAGAAGAGCGCTGCAGCAGACGCTTGGCACTGCGCCTCACCGGGGGACCTACGGTGACCACCTGGGGGAAGCCTTGGGTTCTTGTTAGGAGCATCCCCAGCATCCAGGGCAATGCCTCGGGGAGTGGCAGCGCAGTAGTTGACTGTCAGCGCAGGTAGGTCCATCCATGGTAGACCTTCCCAGGGACGCCACATTTTTTGTGGATGGATTGCTGACGATACATCCCGCCAACACAGGCGCAACACATGCAGCACTGAGGAAGCCAAAAAGCGGAAGATGTCCGAGAATCAGCAGTGGCAGAAGATTGACAACATGATCAAGAAAGGAAAGGCCTCTTGGCTGCACGGGTCCGAACAAATGCAGCAGGGCTCTACAATTTGCCACGCTTGGAAACTGGCCTGGCACAGGGAGGGCGAGGATGGGTCATCCCATCCCAGGAAACATCTGGGGACGCTTCACAGGGCCACAAACCTTGACTCGCGCCTGGTGACTTCCGCTGAGGTGAGTTCCATGGAGAGCATGGAGCAACAAGCATCCAAGAAGACCGGGAAGACCAGCCATTTAGCCACGCCTGCCTTCTTTTAGCAGTAGCAGTCACTGGGCGACGCGACGCGATGCGACGTGGTTTTCGGAGATCCTTGGGACAGAAATCTTACGGTATTGAGCCATTGTTAAGGACGTCAATGAACAATAACCATAGTAATATTTAGTATATGTATATATATATATATTACAATTAGCCATTGATTGACCATCAATTCACCCCACATGGCAACCATAAAGGATTAGTAACCACTGATTAACGATCATTAAGCTATAATTATATACATACACACACACACATATATATATATATACATCCATTATCAACCATTGACCATTAGTTAAGCATCGTCTCTGAGCTGAAACAAGCCATTTACCGAGGGTTTCATGCTGTCTACCCCAGGATTAACCCCTGATGAACCAGACAACGGCACCGAGGCAACTCTCGTTTCACCCGCAGCTTCGCGGTGAGAAAAAGACATGGGTCGGGAGGCGGCCCACATGGTAGGGTGGGTTTTAGTAGATGCATTGGCTTAGCCCCAAGCTAAGTCCCAAGTGAGTACATGAGTAACCTCTACGTACCCGTAGCCATTAGATTAGCCCACGTTAGCCTCCTATAGAATTGTTAACAATTAGCATGAGTAACCCCCTTTCTATACGGGTTACTCATGACCAATGGTGGAGACTGGTTTATGGCCTGTCGTTATCATACCATGTTACAGTTGTTACAGTACAACCGCGCCGGCAACGTTGCTCAGCAAGAGCTGTGGATTTTCAATTGCCAGACTAGTTTACCAATTGGTAGTGACTTGCTAGCCACCGCCATCACCACCCCATGCTGCCTTTCAGGGGCCAGGTGGGTAAAGCTTGGCTGATTGTTAACGTGGTCTTCTTCACGGTTCTTGCACCCCAGTCTTCACTTACCCAAGTGGCAATGCTCCATTCTTTGGTGAGCTGGCCATGGGAAATCCACCCATATCCAGCCTTGAAATCGCTGATTTCTTTCCAAACGCGATTTTCCATTGCCAGCTTAGAGACTACCAGAAGGTACCATATCTCGGTGCCCGCACTGAGCCCCCAGTCCCCCGGTCCAACCATCCTGGGCTTGGTGCATTGTCAGTGTTTGTTGTCTTGGGAGATGCCGAATGAAGCACTGCATTCTGCACACGTCTGACCGACGTGGATGGAAGCCGTGATCATTGGCTCAGCTGGCATTAAGCTTGTTGAGAATGGCATTACTCAATGTTTTAAGCCACGTCCACTTCAGCACTCTTGTGATGTTGTGGCTTGGGGATGGTGTCAATGGTTACAGCAGTGAGGATGGCAGTGACAGCCAGGTGACCCCAGGGTGCAAATCAGGAGCCTGGAGGAAACCATGGGCACTACGGCAGTAGAGTTACCAAGCCGCTAGGATTGGTGGACTGGCTCATGGCGTTAAACAATTTTATTTTCCCCAATTTTGACCAAGGGGTTGGGTGGTTGACTCATATTTTTCATAAGGTTTGAAAGCACCAACCAGTGGACGATATTTAGCAAGCCTCCAATGATTGCTGCTGATGAGCCACACTGAACAAGCAGGATTCTGGTCAGTTCATTCTCTTTGTCCTGGATCATCACTAAGCATCAGTAAAGCCAGCATCAACTATCAATCATTTTGGGCTTATCATTATAGCTAGCTGGTGATTCTCAGGGAGCTAAGGAGCCAGGGGTATCCCTAAATCCCTTTAAGGGGGGAGCTAAAGAGCTACAGGGAGTGGTGAAACCAGATGGTAGATAGTCAAGCATCAGCAATCACTCAAGCTTCAATTGATCGTCAATCAATCAGCACCCCAACCATTGGCAGCCATTACTGATCAGCTGATAACAATCATTCGCCATTCTTGCTGGATGCTTCGCCGCCATGTGGAGCATTAGTCCAGGCGGGGTGGATTTGATGGCCGGACCTGCCAGCACGGATCCTGTATTATATATATATATATATATATTTCTTTTATATTTAGATAGATACATATTTATAATATATATTTTTAGTTATATATATATATATTTTTTTTTTCATTTATATATAGATATATTTTTAAACTATTTAGATATATATTTTTTTAAAAATAAGTAGATAGATATATATCTATATCTATATCTATATCTCTATTTTTATATACTCATTTATTTTTTGATTTCTTTATGTAGTTATATTTATGTGTTTGATTTTTTTGTGTTTATTTATTTGATGGTTGGCTATGGCTGTCGATGATGCTTCATTGCTTCTACCCAGGTACTGGCTGGTGGTAGGGAGGGAGCTGCTTGGAGCCAGCAGGTCATAACTGCAGGGGGGTTCCAACCCCTCGCGTCACTCAGTGGTTGCTAGGGGCCGTTTGGGGGGTGACCGGTGAACCTTGGACCATCGACTCGGCCACACTCACCCTGGGATTGATTGTAGACTGGAACCATGAGTTCATAAATCGTTGGTGAGTGAACCATGAGTGAACCCTTGTTGTTTTAAATGTTTTTAAGTTCCGTAGTATTCACTTGTTTGGTTGGTTGGTTGCTTGATGAAGATTTTTTCAGGGCTTGGGTCCATGGTTTTTTGCCCTCCAGACCGGCCATGCTGAATTTCTGGTGGGTGGTTGATATTTCATGGATGGTTCCTAACCATGGCGCAAAATGCTTGGCTCAGGTTGAAACATCCCTAGATTTCCTGGACATGGTTTACGAGAATCTACGATTCACAAAGGGGAAGAATGGTGAATCAATGTATTAGGATGATTTAGGATGTATTAAGATGTGTTAAGCTATGGTTGATCTGGCTGTTGGCAAAATTTTCCAATGTTTATTAGGATGTACTACAGGGATCTACAGGGTAGAGCCCCCGAATGCTATACCTTGGTTTACAAGCCATTTTTATCTAGCATTCATTGGCCTAGTAGCTACCCTAGCTGTAAACCAACTTGGCTAATAGCTGGGGGCCCCACCTAGGGAAGCAAATGGTCACCAAGTTTTCTCGTTCCAACTTGCCCCGCTGGCCGATTGATGCTTGACCAATGCATGGAAAGGATGCTGATTCGCGTTGAATCCCGCTGGTCCGTTGATAAATTTTACCCATCATTCTATCGTCCATTTGCCTGGTACTTACCCGAGTTGTGCCTAAATTCATGGCTAGTCAAGGTAGGTTTCATCATTGTCCACATCACTTAGTTGAAGTTGTGATGGCGTCATGCTGTGGGTCTCGGCGCTTCGGGAAGTGGTGGACCGAAACGACGGACGTCCACGTTCTGAGCAGCCCCTGGGTAAGACGGCCCATGGGACGAGGCTTGCGAATATCATGGATGGTCATGTCATTGGGCCTGTGGATTTTTGGGATGTCGAATGACATTATTAGCAAAATCATCAGCGACTCGGGTTCTTTATCACTTCAATTGATCTTGATGTGGTACTTTTGGGCGGCAAGTCTTTGGATCTATTGCCAGTCCAGCTGGGAAAGCATCAGTGGATCGGTCCTTTTTGCACTTGGAGGGGTCCTCTCCTTCCGGATGCTTTCCTTTGACGATACAGTGTTGCGATCCGCAGATGTTTTTAGCTTCGCAGAAATTCTGTTGTTCCATAGCTCCCTGCATCCTGTGGCGGTGCTGCCCAATTGGATCTTCAATATTTTTCTCGACGGATTTCGATTGGTCGAAAGGTGGGACGATTTCATGGATCCAATTGACAACCCATTGCAGATCTACTCCGTCGTTTCAACCAGCATCTTGTTGGTGCTTTTCACGCTGGACTTCACCAAGCGCGTGAAGATTGCTGTCACCATCATGAACTTGACCGAAGTCTCTGAGTCGGACACACTCATGGCGCACCAAAGGTCGCCCTATGTGCGAATCTGCGCTGGAGTGGCAGGTGTTAGCAACTGGATCTTTTGGGCATGGATCATTGGCATCAAGCGAAGGGAACACGAATCGTGGCACGGCTACGACATGTGGGCCAACCACTTGCCAAAGTGCTCGATGGCAGCGCCTCTGCTTGGAACAGCTTGCCTCCCTTTATTTTACTTCCTGCGCAGATCTCCGCTTGCAGTGGACATCTTATTGGCAATCTTTTGTTGCCTTCCTGGCGTGTTGTCCTTGGCGGATTATATTTTAGCGATAGGGCATCCACAAAATCATTTTTGGTGCATGCATTCCTTTACTTTCAGCTTGGGCGCTTTTGCACATTTACAGGCCTTGTTTGCCTTGCAAGCAGTGCTGATGGCCCAGTGCCATCCTTTTATTTGCGTAGTCTTAGGTGGGATTTTCGTCTTGCTTAGCACATTCACTATGACAGACCGCTTATTCCCCCACGACACCTTTGCACGCCTTGTGTTGCAAGTCAAAAGGAACAACCGCGTCTGCTGTTTCCTTTATTTTTGGCAGGTAGTGAGTCATGCGTTCGATTACTTCGCGAGGAAGAGAGCGCTGGTTGCAGCGCATGACGAGCACAATGATGGCTCGGTGCAACTAGCGCAGCTAGATCTCATTGGCGAGTCTTGAAAAAATGAGATAAAGGGATATAAAGGGTGAGTGTAAATGTATGACACGTCTTACAACTATTACTCATTTTGTGTTGTCATTTTGTTGTACCTGTACAACCCTAGGGCTTTTTGAAAGCTTAATCATAGTGCATATTTTCACTCGCCAACCACTGATACATAATTTCAGGAGGTCAGCGTAAGCAAAAGCGCTTGTTTTGCCGGGGCGGATGCACCAGTTTCGAAGCGTAGGAGCTGTAGAGGAAGTCGTCGCTTGGAAGACCCTGAGGCTAGCATTCACAATGTTGAACAGGCAATGGTTTACGAGAATCTATGGTCCGCAGTGGTGAAGAATGGTGAATTAGTGTCTTAAGATGTATCAAGCAATGGTTGATCTGGCTGTTGGCGAAGGTTTCCAATTTTTGATGTATTACAAGGTGGGGCTGCCAAACGCTATAACTTGATTTAATTACATGCCATTTAAACATAGTTATATATCTACTGCTAGCCTAGTCGCTACCATAGTCAGTTCAGTTATAAATCAACCTAGCTAACAGCTGGGCGCCCCACCTAGCAAAGCAAACGGTCACTAAGTTTTCTCGTTCCACCCTGGCCCGCTGAACAATGTCGATTGATGATTGACCGAGGCTCATTACTGATCAATTGGCTTAAAATGACTGGCTGTTGGTTTTGGTTGGTTTTCAACATTCTTTATTCTCATCATTTTTCACAGATAATTGACTGATTTACTCATATTTCTCAGAGGGGTGGTTCAACCACCAACCAGAATGATTTTACCCGAATGCTTGGACCAATTGTTGGCTAAGAATGATGCTGTCGATAGTTTTAGCACCATGCAATTAGGTCATTCAAGCTCATTAATTGTTGGCTAATAGGCTTTTCAATAGTTTGCACCATGCAACTAGCTATCGTTGGCCGAGCATTTTCAACATGATCTGTTGGAGCACCGAGACGATACCTGTGCCCAGCTTGTAGCTTGGCTGGCGCTTCTAACCCGCCCTGGTGGAGTTTTTGGTGGGGAACCGTGTGGTGTTTCCTAAAATGGGCCATGGGCCCCCCGAAACTATCATTTTTGTAGGTTATAGCCCATATTTTGGAGGGTGAAAGCCGACCTTTTTCAGGTTTTGGGGGCTCATGAGGGGTACGACCAAATCATCCAATGGCAATTTTTCATAGACCGTCCATAACTTGTGGGGTTCCTTGAGAAATTCCCGTGTTTTGCAGGGCAGGGGATGCATCAGGTGATGTTGATTCTGTTGACTTGAGATATCCCGGAGTGCTCTGGACCAAGCCAAGTCGAATCCTCGAACAGCTCAAGAGCTTTCCAATGGCCTCAAATTTAGGTTGACGCTGAACCACCCGATAGATTGGATGAAAGAGCCAACATATTAAGGTATACGGTATAAATCACAAATCCATATAGATCCTAAATATCATGGGTAATTCAAAGTCAAGGTAGGTTGATTAATTTGAGCCATCATTATATTTTCCATTTTCCTGGTGCTTACCCTAGTTATGAAACCAAGTTAAAGGCTAAGGAGTAGTCAAGGTAGGTTCAAGGTGGGCCCCCCTAGTTATAAGTTGATGAATAAGCCATTGAACTATATAGTTATATCTACCCTAACTGGTAGTTACCCTAGTTATAACCCAAGTTAGGTAACTAGGGGGGCCCACCTTGTTTGATCATTGTCCACATCACTTGGTCCAAGTTGTGATGGCGTCATGCTGTGGGTCTCGGCGCTTCGGGAAGTGGTGGACCGAAACGACGGACGTCCACGTTCTGAGCAGCCCCTGGGTAAGACGGCCCATGGGACGAGGCTTGCGAATATCATGGATGGTCATGTCATTGGGCCTGTGGATTTTTGGGATGTCGAACGACATTATTAGCAAAATCTTCAGTTACTCAGGCTCTTTATCACTTCAGTTGATCTTGATGTGGTACTTTTGGGCCGCGAGTCTTTGGATCTATTGCCAGTCCAGCTGGGAAAGCATCAGTGGATCCTTCCTCTTTGCCCTTGGGGGGGTCATGAGCTTCCGAATCTTGTCCTTTCAGGATGCAGTGTTGCGTTCTGCGGATTTCTTCGGTTTCACTGGGGTGCTGCTGTTCCATAGCTCCCTGCATCCTGTGGCAGTGCTACCCAATTTGATCTTCAGTATTTTTTTCATCGGATTTCGATTGGTGGTCGAAGGGTGGAAAAATTTCATGGATCCAATTGACAATCCATTGCAGATCTACTCCGTCGTTTCAACCAGCATCTTGTTGGTGCTTTTCACGCTGGACTTCACCAAGCGCGTGAAGATTGCTGTCACCATCATGAACTTGACCGAAGTCTCTGAGTCGGACACACTCATGGCGCACCAAAGGTCGCCCTATGTGCGAATCTGCGCTGGAGTGGCAGGTGTTAGCAACTGGATCTTTTGGGCATGGATCATTGGCATCAAGCGAAGGGAACACGAATCGTGGCACGGCTACGACATGTGGGCCAACCACTTGCCAAAGTGCTCGATGGCAGCGCCTCTGCTTGGAACAGCTTGCCTCCCTTTATTTTACTTCCTGCGCAGATCTCCGCTTGCAGTGGACATCTTATTGGCAATCTTTTGCTGCCTTCCTGGCGTGTTGTCCTTGGCGGACTTTGTTTGGGCAATGGGGCATTCTCACGATGATCATTTCTGGCGCATGCATTCCTTTACTTTCAGCTTGAGAGCTTTTGCTCATTTACAGGCCCTGTTTGCCTTGCAAACACTGCTGCTGGCCGAGTGCCATCCTTTTATTTGTATGGTCCCAGGTGGTATTTTCGGCATGCTTAGCACATTCACCATGACACAGAGCTTATTCACCCCAGACACCGTTGCGCGTGTCGTGCTGGAAGTCCTAGACAACAACCGGCTCTGCTGTTTCCTCTATTGTTTTCAGATCGTGAGTCATGCCTTCGATTACTTCTCAAGGAAGAGAGCGCTAATTGCAGCATGTGACGAGCACAATGATGGCTCCGTGCAACTTGCGCAGCTAGATCTCATTGGCGAGTCTTGAAAAAATGAGATAAAGGGATATAAAGGGTGAGTGTAAATGTATGACACGTCTTACAACTATTACTCATTTTGTGTTGTCATTTTGTTGTACCTGTACAACCCTAGGGCTTTTTGAAAGCTTAATCATAGTGCATATTTTCACTCGCCAACCACTGATACATAATTTCAGGAGGTCAGCGTAAGCAAAAGCGCTTGTTTTGCCAGGGCGAGTGCTAAGAAATATCACAGAAAGAGAACAAAAAGGTGGTACGTGAGTGTTCATGTATGAAACTTTTAATGCCCGACCGGTTGTACATTTTGTGTTCGAATTTTGTTGTAATTGTACAACCCTGGGTTTTTTTTCGCGAAGTTTATGATGGTGCAAACCTGTCTCTTTCATGGCTACCAACAATGCGTTCGGTGGCCACATCCATGGGAAGCCCTGGCAGCCTGCAGAGCTGGGCGGCCACGACTTCCAGTAGCATGGTAAGCAGCCAATCAGGTCGGTTTGGGGTCCCGGGGTTGCCCAATTTCGCGGTTCAGGTCAGCATTCTTCGGGGTGATATGGTGGCTAATGATGCTTAATGATGCTTGATGATGTCATTGTGATGGTTCTTCGGATTGTCACCGCCAGCAGGAAGATGGCCCTTTTTCATGATCAAAAGGCCTCAGAAGCCTAGGGAAAAAACGGAGACTACCAGCCAACATCCCATGACACAACGTTTATCAGAACTATAATTGACTATAATCGCAAGTCAACATGGAATAGCATACACGACCCTGACCTCAGACAGGAGCAAAACAGATGACATTGGCATCGGGATTTTGATCGAACCATGATTTCCATCAAGCCAGGAAGCTGGGTAGCGACCCCCCTTTTTCGCAGCTGGAGAACCAGGGGTCACACACCATACGCTTTGGTCGAGCTGGAAGCTAAAAATCACCGGCTTTTATAGGTGAAAGTGGTGAATTAACTCACCTCAAAGCTAAAAATCACCAGCTTTCATGGGTAAAACAATGATAAATGGTGAATTAACTAGCCTCAAAGCTAAACATAACCAGCCTTCATAGGTAAAGCCATGATAACCGGGTGGCTTACGGCTACTACCTTTGGTTTTCCGGCTTTTTGGGATATGATCGATTTACCCCGATTTGTCTCCACTAAAGCGGGTCAACTTTGAGCAAGGGATCTACCTTAACCCTCAATTACCCTACTTTTTTGGGATAAATACCTATGATTTTGGGACTTTCACCCATTTTTATAGGGTAATTGAGGGTCAAGGTAGTTGTAAACCCATGATGATCTCATGATAAATGGCTTTAGTTGTATCCCTATCCCATGATGATCCCATGATGATCCCATGACAATCCCATGACAATCCCATGATAATCCCATGATAGATGGTGAATTGTCCTTTTCCAGGTTGGTTTACCAGGTCCATTCCATGGCTGGTACCAGTCGCACAGCCCTGCTCCCAGTCCCCTTCACCTCCGTGGCTCTGCCCGGGTCGCAGGGGTGGTTGCTGCAACGTGTTGCAAGCGGAAGGATACGGCGTCAAATCTTAAAAACGTCCAGTGGCATAAATACATTTCTATGTAGCTTTTATATGTACATGCACCATGCATTTTCGAAAGTTGTTTTGCATTGAAGCACATGTGCATGAAACATTCATGATTTTTTCCGGTTTGCGACATGAAATCCATTCATTTTCTGCAGGTGAAGTGTTTTACGTTTGAATGACGCGAACGGCTTATAGCGATTAATTAGCCATTTAACTATAGTTGTATCTTCCATAAATGGTAGTTACCCTAGTTATAAGCCATAAGCCACGTTAGATTCTTGTTGCCAATATCGGGCATAGTTTAAAACTGTTGAATCCTTATTGTAAGTCAGGGATGGCCAGCCTTGCAACAGGTCTAGGGAGTATATATGGCTATGGGTCAATATTAACTATCAATAATGGGGGAGAATAACCAACAAGACTAAAGGGACACTAATGGTTAATGATAGGGGAACCAGGGGTACGGGGTTTTGACCCACAGCCATATATACATATATATATATATATTATATCGGTATAGTATCGTTCAGTGTTTCACCTTTTGCATGAATACATAAAGAAACCACGAACGCACTTAAACACGGACGTTATTACGTGCCCTGTGGAACGATGACAACTTCTACAATACGATGACAACTTCTACCATACGATAACAACTCCTACCATACGATGACAACTTCTACCATACGATGACAACTCCTACCATACGATAACAACTCCTTCCATACGATGACAACTTCTACCATACGATAGCAACTCCTACCATACGTGGCCGCTATAGTAAAACCTTGCAAAGCACAGTATTTTTAAGGCCTCATCGGTCTAAAACACTGCAAAAAACACTTAAAGAGACTATACCCATATATATATATATATATTCTATCCGACAGTGGTTGCCTTCACGTTTGCCTACCTGGATTCCTGATCTCTTGGCTCCCCGTTGAGGCGCAGTGTGCCGGCGCTGGTGTAGGCAACAAGATGAACAGGTTCAACTCAGCTGGCTCTGCATAGGTATCAGATCCCCTGCGTAAGTACATGATCAATTGCGAAGATGTTTCAAGTCCATTAGGAGGTAAACTATGGAGTGCGATTTGGGCAGTGGGGAGCAGGAATCAGCGGCATGATCACGCATTCCACATGGTTGGAACCCAAAGCCATGACTATGGTGCAGGCATTTTTCTCCAACAGCAACTGTCAAGACTTTGCTGGAGAAACTCTTCAATGGAGATAAATCAAAGGTTAAGCAGCAGAGATTAAGTCAGTGCCATTCCACTTCATTGGCCAGTGCCTTACACGCCATTTTGTGGTGCTCGTGCCATGGTCATGGCGTTTTCCACGCCAAAGAGTATCCTGGCGATGCGTGAGTTGTTTTGGGTTTGGTGGGTTGGTTTGCTTATGCTTTCACCGGGTGTTGTGCTTCTTCCTACGGTGCAGAGTATGTAGGACCATCAAGCGGCTGCTTTGGAGTCTTCAGGAAGCGTTAGGGGTCAGGAACATCATCCTTGGAGGTTTCAGCTCTAAGTTGGCAAAGAATGTGTGGCATTTGAAGCTGTTACTCAGCCTGGCCTTGGGGCTTGAGGTGGTTGTTTGGTCATTGTTGTTTTTCCAATTCCCTATCGTCGTTGTTGTTGTTGGTGGTGGTGGTGGCAGCATTGTTGTCACCAGCATGGTGACAACAAGAGGTGCATCAACCAAACTTGTGCTGAACAACTTGTCGGCCGCGCAAGTGTTAGAGTTCTTGCTTATTGTCAGTAGCTAATCATCTCCAAGCCAGCAGCCAAGAGAAAGTATATCCTTCACAAGCCTATGCAACTGATAGTTCAAGCCATAGTTCAGCTATTGGCATGTTGAGGGCACCTTATTGTATATTGGACCATCGTACATGGATGCATCTTCACAGGTACCCGCCGATGATTGTCGTGGTGCTGCATCTGGCAGGTGAATTTCCATCATGGAGTGCATCTTGAGTTCTATCTACTATGAATTAAGGTTATTAAGCATCTTTTAAGCTCATACATGATGCGCCACTACTACTCAGACCTGCAAGACTACACATCACTCATGATCATAAGACATGTATAGTCTTCACAGACTATGATTGGATGGTTATTTATTGTCTGAATTGCCGGAGAAGCTTACAGTCAATTCGACGACAAAACGTGAACCCATACGAGGTGGGCCCCCCCATAGTTATAAGTTGATTAATGGGCCATTTTCCTGTAGTTAGTTATAACTACCATAGCTGGTAGTTACCCTAGTTATAACCCAAGTTAGCTAGCTAAGTGGGCCCACTTGCATATTTCAACCACAAGACCAATCGTGATTCAACAACCAACCAACCTTGCAGCACCACGAGAGCATGAGATATCATGAGATGCGCAGAAGAAAAGAAGAATCATATGCTTGCTGCTTCTTAACATGATATATACACATTTCATTCTTTACAGCGTAACGAATTATATAACTGATTTATCATCTGCAAAAATTACAGATGATAGCTAGTGAATAGACATGATTTCAGAATCTCTAATTTAGGATATAACTCAATTATTCTTGTCCATTTACTTATTCATCTACCAAAGATGATGCAAAATCAGAAAGCAAACTTACTTATTCACTAGCTTCAACTACTTTTTTTTTTAAATTCATCTACTGTAGATGATGCAAAATCAGCCATATGTTGGTATATATTCCCTACAACTGTTAAGTATCATCCCTTATCATAAACCATGAACCATTGATAGCCCTAAGCTATTACAAGGTGGGCCCCCTTAGTTAGCCAACTTGGCTTATAAGTAGGGTAACTACCAGTTATGGAAGATATCTCCATAATTAAATGGCTTATTCATCAACTTATAGCCATTCTCAACCATTAGTTGACCCTTATTGACCCCCATAAACCATGGTGAACCATTAGTTGAAATGACTTATTAATCAACTTATAACGTTTGGGGGGCCCACCTTGTACCATCACGCCCGCATTAATCATCCATTATCAACCATTGATAAACCACTGATAAATCATTGATAAACCATTGATAAACCATTGATAAACCATTGATAAACCATCAATTATCATCCCTTATTATAAACCATTATGCCATATTATGCCTGACTGATTGGCTGCCCACGGGGCTCGCCAGTTCCAGGCGCTTCCTTGGCTTTCACTTCCGTCAAGGCGGCACCGGCGGCTCCACCGAACCTGCTGCAGCCGGGCTTGGTGAAGGCCGCAGCTGGGGGGTGATGGTACAAGGGACCGGGCCCCCCAAACGTTATAAGTTGATTAATAAGCCATCTTAACTAGTGGTTAACCATGGTTTATAGGGGTCAATAAGGGTCAACTAATGGTTGAGAATGGCTTTAAGTTGATTAATGATGGCTATGGGTCAATATTAACCAACCAATAATGGAGATGATAACCAGTAATAATGGGGAAAACAATGGTTAATGATGGGGAACCAGGGGTACAGGGTTTTGACCCACAGCCATAAGTTGATTAATAAGCCATTTAACTATAGTTATATCTTGCATGACTGGTAGTTACCCTAGTTAAAACCCAAGTTAGCTAAGGTTTAGGGGGCCCACCTTGTAGGGGCAATGGACTGATGACTCGGAAATGGCCATGGTTAGTGTAATACCTGGGTAGGTTACCATTTGTTGCCACTAAAAGTTAGGCTTTTAGCAAGGGATCCAAGAGCCAACGAGATACCAGAATGGATGGTAATGGTAATGGATTGTGGTAATGATAAACATTAATGTAGTGGTGATCAACCCCGTAATCAGGGGTTAATATGGGGGTTGATGGTGAAAAAATGATGACTAGTTCACAAGTCCAATGGTTCGCACGGGGTACATTATGTTAGATGGTGGTAAAGGAATGGTTGAGGGGCCAATGGTGGGGTTAATAAGGCTTAGTAAAGATTAGTATAAGATTCGCGATGGTGGCAAATGATGGCGTAATCGAGGATTTATAAGGGTTGATAGGGGTTATGAACATGAACACTGCTTATATAATGGATTCACGGTATACCTTATAAGTTATGGCTGGAACAAATTACTCAATGATGCTTGATGATGGCTAATTAAGGCTGATGATAGGGACAATGGTTGGAATTGTTAAATGACCATTATTTGCTCGTTTTAAACATTTTTATTTTCACAAACGACCAATGGTTGATTGACTAGTGTTTTTTAGATGGATTGAATCGACCACTCAGAGTATCGTTAATGATCGTCAACAGAGGCCACCAGCAACCGTCATAGAGTAACAGGGAACCAAATGGTTCATAATCAGACTAGTGGTAGATCACTCTTTCAATGAACCATCAGCAATTTAGCCAGAAGTGGTAATTTGCACAACAAAATGGGGGACTTATCAGTGTGGATCTTCCACGATTAAACTAATAGGACATAGGACGAACCAAGGAAAAAGAAAGGCGGTTGCTTTCATTACCAGTTGTGCTTGGTGATTTCGTGGTGTAATGCTTGATTTTCCCAATGGCAAGATAGTCCCCTCCGGCACATGGTCTTCTAGCACCCCTAGAAAAGGATGATTTCTCAGGATTTCCCTCGAAAATATGGTGGTTTTCCATGTCCAGGTCGCAGGTCCTAGGGTCGATGATGGTTGTTGCTGGCGAGTCGTGACCGGCGGCCGTCACCTTTCCTGCCTGCGCAGGGTGGCACGCAGTTGTCCTTGCAGTCGCCTGCGGAGAGGATCAAAACGCCTCTTGGGCGAGATGGGATGTTGGTGGAGCCAAAAACTGATGGGCGAAATGGTGGGGTTAATGAGGATGGTGGTTATTAATGGCTACCGAGGATTAATAAACCCCTGGTTGATTAATAGGGGGTATCCCCTAAAAGCCTTGGTTTTCCATTAAAATGGGAACCCCCCTAGTTAATCAACCAGGGGTTTATTAATCCTGGGTAGCCATTAATATAAAGATTAGTTCCCTGGTGGAGCCACAAAATGTTGAGATCAACTGGCTGTTGGTTGGGAGGGAGTTGCTTGGAGCCGGGGGTGTTAGCTTTCCTTGGAAAGGGCCTTGGGGAGCGAGGCCAGGATCTACCAGGAGGGTCCTAAGCAAATGCAAGTAGAGAACTGGTGGTGAAACTGCTCAATGGAGAAGAAGCTTCTGTGATTTATGATGCTCAATATTTGTGGTAATGATTATCAATGCATGGTAGTGGATGATGATGGTTGGTAAGGATGGGTAATAAGTAACCAATCATTCGTGTCTGATTGATGATGGTACCATGAGTGATCTTGATGGGTGCCTGTGGTATTGATGGCTAATCACTGGTTAATCATTTCGACCAATTTTTGTGCGAAATGATTCTAAATGATGACTTACATATTATGATTAACTATCAATTTTGATCATTTAGCCATCAATAATGATCATTTTAGCCATGCTAATTTTTGTGTGAAACCATTCTAAATGATCATGATGACCACTGGTTGATGGCTGGCCATCAGGCGATCAAGAAATGCTGACTGGCTTAACCTCGATCGAGGTACCCGCGCAGCACACAACTGTTGACAGGTCACCGTTCCCCTGTCCCACCGCTCCCGTGCCCGGCTTGGTGAGGAAGTCCGAAGCAATGAAAAGTTCACCCACTGAACCAAGGTTTTTGAAAGGATTCTGCTTGCCATACAAGGTGTTTTAGTGTAGCGTTCATCCGGCGAACTGCGGCTCAGAAGCTCTTTCTTCATGATTCTTAAGCCTCAATTAGCCATCATCAACCAGCTTAGTCCTCAACCAGCTTCACCAACCAGCTCAGCAGTTAAACTGTTCAACCATCAAATCATCATCATCATCACCATCACCATCATCATCATCACCATCATCATCATCATCATCATCATCATCATCATCATCATCATCATCATCATCATCATCATCATCCTCATCCTCATCCTCATCCTCATCCTCATCATCATCATCATCATCATCATCATCATCATCCTCATCATCATCATCATCATCATCATCATCATCATCATCATCATCATCATCATCATCATCATCATCATCATCATCATCATCATCATCATCCTCATCATCATCATCAACCTCATCAACCAGCTTATGAACCAATCTGTTACCACCCTCAACCAACCCGAACCCCAAGCGGCCCCCCCGGTCCTCACCCAACCGACCGGTCCCCAGGTTGGAGGCAGCCTTGGAGGCGGACAACTACGACCTGGGCGCGTGGGATGCGCGCCTGAGGGAAGCCATCCAGGACGCTTTCCGGCTTTGCGCCGCCTTGGAAGCGCACGAGGGTGGGAACATGGCGAGTCGGTGGGGTGGTTGAACTGGTTGATTAACTTGTAACTTTTGATAGGTTGAACTGGTGACTTTGGTAACTTTTACTTGTAAGTTTTGATAGTTTTAACTGGTTGATTAACAATATAAGGGGTTGATTAAATGGGAGCCAGGCCAGGAGCTACCAGGAGCGCCCGTTCACCAAATGGTAGCTGTATAGTAGGGGTTGGTTTACTACGTTAGTAGCAAACGAATAGTATGAGTTATTAGGGGTTGGTTCAACTATTGACTATTGGTTTAACTACTATTAGGGGTTGGTTCAATAAATTAGCTATTAGGGGTTGGTTCAACTACTGGCTTAACTGCCGTATGAACACATGATGGTAATTGACAACCAGTAGTTGATAATGGTGGCAATTGATAACCAGCATGACAAGTACTTGGTAACAAGTAGCTGATAACCGCTAGTTACTGCTTGTAATCAACTACCCTTATCAACTACTTAGTAGTAGGTAGTAATTGTAGCTGATAGACCCTACTAACAAGTAGTTGATGACATAGGGGTTAATCTAAACGTGGAAATGTATGTAATAGCTAGCATGGCTTACCATCAATTCACTACCAACCATCCAACCACAACTACTCAACCATCAACCCACCACCAAACCCCACTAATCAAATCTCACCTCAACCACCACCTCACCACTAGCTGGCAACTCAACCATCATTTCACCACCACCTGGTCACGCCACCCCGTTGCGCAAGCGCCGCGCGCCAGGAAGGCAACGCCGAGCCCATCTTCGAGCGAGCTGTGAAGCAGCTGCCCTTCGCAGCGCGGATCTGGGCCGCGTACGCCGAGTGGTGCGAAATGCAGGCGCAACGGCCGCGCCCGCGCAGCGCAGGGGAGCGAGGCCGCCAGGGGTAGCCCTAGCCCTTTAAAGGGAGGCGCCAGGAGCTACCAGGGGTTTTCGAACCACAATGGTAGTGCTGGTGAAGTGATGGTGATTGATAGTGGTCAACTATAGATTCAACTCGTGGTTTTTGCTTCTTCGGCGGTTTACTCGTGGTTATTTGGTGGTGAAGTACTGTCGTGAACCAGCGGTTATTTGACGCTGCCAGAAATGGTGCACTGCAATGATGTCGATAGCCAGGCCGAAGCCCTGGTCACAAGGCTCAGCCTTTCATCGATGGCTTCACCGCCACACCTAGGACTCAGCCATGGCCCTGGGAGTCTACAGCCGCTGCTTGCAACAAGTGCACCTTGGCGCACAGCTGGGGTGAATGGTGATGGTTATTTGATGGCTACTTCGTGGTCGTTTAATGGTGGTATTTGATTTGATGATTATCTAATCGGCTAAGAATGTAGGCCACTTGATATTTGATTTGATGATAATTATCGTGATATTTGATTTGTTCAAAGGTGACATTTCTTGTTTGATGGTTATTTGATGATTAGTTAATCAGCCATGAATGTAGGCCAGTGGTAGGACAAATCCTTTCAGAAACCCTCGCAAAAAAGAATGTACTGGATAGTGAATGATGGCGGTGGAGAGAGAGAGGGTCCAAAACTGCCTCTTGAATGGTTGTCTAATGCTTGACGCATGGTTTTTTGATGGCCGATAAGCTTCAACAACTGACCTGGTTGGTGGTTTCAAGCATTTTTTATTCTCCCTAGTAGCTATATTAACAATTGTTTGGTTAAACATGTTCCATAGGGGTTCAAACCACCAACCAGAACAGTCAACGACAGCTGTGACCTGTCCATCTGTGGGCCAGGCCGAACATGGACCTGTGGCTTTCGTATCTCAACTTCTCCAAGCGCCACCAGCATCTGGGCATGGTCGCCGGGAGTGGGCCATGTTGAGCCCACCTTAGCTTCCATTAGGGCACCAGTCTCAGCTGCTGCGGTGCATACGATACTCAGCTCCATGAATGTGGGTCAAAATCAACCAAATGGAGGAAATGAACCAACAATCATAGGGAAAACAAGTGGCAGCCATAGTTAGATCAAGTTGACTCCTGAGGGCACTACCTTGCATTGATAGCCTCTGGTAAACAAACCTGGCAATGTAAAATCCTTCATTCCTATGTGGTTTCCCAGGGTTGCCTACAAAAAATGCCACAAAACTGCCGTTGCCAGGTCCATCGTTAAGCTCGTCCTGGGGCTGGGGCCGGCCACCGGCCCAGCATTGATCGTGAGACGCATACTATTAGTCCTCATCGAATCGTTCACCATTACTAGCCCAGGAATGATCAATCATAATCCTTACAAACCATCACAAACCAGTACTAACGATTACAAACCATATTGGTTAGTAACCAGTGCTAACCAGTGATATTTCCCAGCGTCACTAACCGCGGAGGCTGGGTACCTTTGCCCCAGCCGCGCCCAAGGACCTTAGAGGAGGTCTTGCGCTCCTACGCTCGTGCCATTGATCTGCTGGGTACGGACTGGAGGGTGCACCGGCGCCGGGGGGGGGGGCCATGGTGTTCATTGGAAGGTGCGCAAGCCACCAACTGGGGACTTCCAAAGTAAAAATCCATGGAATTAAACTAACCTCCAGTTTTAGTCTACTTTGGGACTCCAAAAGTTGGACACTCCGGTAAACTCACCTGGAAGTAGAAAATCCCCATGGCAATTATAATGGTTTGAGCTATTAAAAAGATCGTCATTTTCAGATTCCAGGTTAGTCTGCCAGAGGGTATGGTTGGTTCATCATTGGCTGACCATGGGTAACAAGGGATAGTGATCAAAAATAGGGGATACACATACGAACTAATGGCGCTTTCTCCAAGGTTTCAGATCAAGTGAAACTTAAGTGGAGCCATAGAGCCCAAGTGGGTTGCGCGCCATTGACTTCTGAGGGTTAGCGGAGAACGGTTCTCTCAACAGGGGTCTTACCTTTCGACCTTTGTCTGCTTGTTTTAACTGCTCCTGCTGGAGAGCCCCAATCGGACCCTAGGGGGTGACCGTGTTGAAGTGCCCTTTCAGTTTGTTTAAGACCCAGCCTATCCATGACTATTCCGGAAAATCACCCAACGTTGAGCTGCGGGTCTCTTGGATTTCTTTTGGCTTTTCAGTATCCATTTTATATCTTCGTCAACTATTGTTAGCCATTACCACCTATCAACGAGTGCACGAGTGCCAGTGTTGATCACCATGCCAGAGACAAATCTTGGTTAACCATATCCAGCTAGCTAGGCGATAATTCATCCAGCTTATCGCTGGACCACTGATATTGCACAAAATGGTGATTTCTTACAATCGAGGACCCCCAAAAATGGTTGGTTTATTACTAAAGCAAGTTCACATCGGAGGATTCGGGGTACCCCTATTTTGAGAACCACCAACTTACAATACTATGGTCACAATTACCATCTATGGCGGTTTTTAGCCACATCACAAACACACAAATAGATAGGTCACCTTACGCATGTTTATCATGTCACCTTCAAACTATGTCATCATACCCACCTGTTTATCAAAGCACGCGTCTGCACCTCAAAACCCGGTCATATATTAGCTGGTTGGCGGTTTTAAGTATTTGTTTTGGTTCACAAGCTTATTTTTCACAGGGTTTGAAACCACCAACCAGCATCAACCAGTTCTAACTGAAGTTGATCCGGGGTGGTCGGTTGACTTGCGCATATGTTTCATGATGAGGAGGTTCAACCGGTTCAACCACCCACCAGTGATATGCTCACGATATCTCACGATTCATCATCCACCTTCACCCCACTCAAGCCTGTAGGCTGCACCAGTGTGGTCGGACTACCTGGCCTTGCTGAAGCACGCCTATAACTTGAAACAAAAGAAGGACTACCAGGGTTGCTGAAGGTCCACCGGGTGATTTCTCAAGCTTGGAACCCCCACAGTTGTGGATGATTTCTATAAATGGTCCCCCAATTTGAGAAACACCCGGTGGCTGTGCTGGTTTTAAGACAGCCTTTTCACGTTTGAAGCCGCTACAGATGATTGGTTACCCAAAAAATATGACAGGTTTGTTTTGCTGACTTGTTACCCATACCTAGAGGTAGTCTTGTTCATAAGTAGTAAAGATGATTTGTTACCCACATGTCAATTATTGTCAATCTAATTTTCGTACCCATAAGTAGTAAAGATGATCTGTTACCCCTACGTGAAGCTAATTTTGTGATGCATTGAGTAGAGGTGATGTGCTACTTGCTGCTGATAGTTAATACTCGCTCAACGAATAGGATATGATTGGCTAATGGTTACTAAAATTGGCTATGAACATCACTAGTAACTATAGTGGTTACTAAAGGCGAGAGTTGATGGATGGCCATGTTCAATAACAACAGCCATGAGCCCCCAAAACCATCATTTTTATAGGTTATAAGCCATATTTTATCATATTTCAGGTTTTGGTGGCTCATGGAGGTCATTAAACATAGCTGTTTCGCACGCAAACCACGGGTCGCCCAAGGTGGGGTGCGCCTCCCAAACCTGCATGGTCCGGTTTCGATTTCAACCATGATCTGATCATGAGCGATGTCTCAGTAGCCACCAACCACTATGGTGCAGGAGCAGGTATCAACTTCTGGTACTTCTAAACCAGCTGGTGCCAGCTAATAAATTGAAGTTACTACAAACTGATTCTAAACATAAAACCAGTTGGCCTTATGAGTTACAATGATTACTGCAGGACTGCCAACTATTAGTAATCAGAACCAACTGGTATTAGTTGGTATCGCGGGTGTGGAGGTCACCACGGCTGGTGACACTGGTGGCGGCACGCTCAGCTCTAGGAGAACCCCGATGCCGAGCTTCAAGGGAAGCTACTGGCAGAAGACCCCAACCCCATCGACACGGCCAAGCGAACGTTGAAGAAGGAAGTGAAGCAAAAGCAGGTCATCGCGCGAGTGGGCGCACGGGGGCCCGGGTAGCACGGTTGAGACGTAGGTGTTGGAGTTGAACTGTAGGTGGGTCGTCCTGAAAAGGCGACTTGTAGCATCTTGTTGCTCTTGAAGTGCAAATTGCCAGTGCCAATTTAGAGACTACCCTGCGAACATGTTTTTTGACTTGAAATCTCGTGAAATCAGGAAGGTATCAGCAACAACTGCATTTGTTGAATAAATTGTATGATTTCTTTTGTTCGTAGGTGTTTGTAGCCGTCACGTTCGGTGATTACGACCCATGGTGGCAGTACCTGCTAGCCTACTAATACGATAGGATCAAGATGCGTTCACCAGCATTTCATTGTTGTTGGCTCTTAGCCAGAAGGCCCACTAGAGCGAGCAAGCCGCTACTACATGCTACTACTAACTCTCTTCGAACGTTGACCACTTTTGCTGTTTGCCATTCTCCTCCGGTTGAACAGCCCGAATTTTCGAACTGTGCGCAGCTTTGGCTACAAAAAAAGCATCGTGCCTTGAGAGCGAAACATCGTGTAGGTCGCTGTCATGTTGGTAACGGATCCAGCGATCAGAGCATCACAGGTTCGATGACAGAATGACTCTTTGAAACTGAGGAGTGAACTGTGGATAGCTGTATGACATGTCTTCATCCCGGTGCACATGTGCACACACACACACAGTAGACCGATGTAGAACGTATATCTACGAACACCTGCATGTGAGACACTGTGTGCGTCCCCAAGTCATCACTTGGGCCTCCCAAGTTCGCACCATCCCCAGCTTTCCATTTCCCCTCAAAAAATCACCCAACAAAAAACCCGCAAGGAACAACAACGAACATCCCAAGAAATTCCCAGCCCTCAACCTGCCCCAGCCCTCGCCCCAGCCATGGCATCTTCCCATGGCACCTGAGCTGCCATGGCCTGACCCCTCCATGGCCATGGACGACTCCACGTGGCACGCGCTGCTGGGCAGCTGCGCGGCCCAGCTGGGCGACGACGTGGCGCCCAAGCCACAGAGCTGGGAGCTCTGCACGCTGGCGCGGCTCGCCGCCAAGCGCTGGCCCTTCCTCCCCAAGAGGCGCCCCACAGGGCCTGGCGGAGCCATGGGGTGATGGGAGGAGCTATGGGATAGCTATGGAGGTAGGCTGTTACCCTCCAAAAGTAGGGTATAACTCCTATGAAGATGATGTTTTTTTTGGACACCTATAAAGATGATGATGCATGGTACAAGGTGGGCCACCCAAACGTTATAAGTTGATTAATTAGCCATTTAACCATAGTTATCACTACCAATATCTGGTAGTTACCCTAGTGAACTAACCCAAGTTAGCTAACTCAGGGGGCCCACCTTGTATGGAGGTAGGCTTTTACCCTCCAAAAATAGGGTATAATTCCTATAAAGATGATGATTTGTTTGGGGCTCATGGTACTTATGATGGTGATGGAGATCCATAGTGGCATCTATGGTGGTCTAGTGGTGGAAAGCAAATTTCGTGGAGACATTTTATTGATTCGTGATGATTTCATTGTGCAATGTGTTTTTGATTTTGATGGTTAAGACAGTGAAGATCATAAATCATGTTGGATGTTCTTCGTCATGTTGATTCATGATGATTCATTATGCATATACAATGCATATTTTCATGTTTACTGTTCAAAAACTTGGATGCATAATGAATAATCCATACAAACCACCTGGACATATTATCATAATCACGTGAGTCATATTATGATTCATCATGCATGATCATATATAACCATTACAGTGAGCCTTAGAAAAGATCAGACGGTTGGTGGCCCACTTAAATATTACATGACCAACTTGAGTCTTGAATCATATAATGATCATAGAAACATTGGTGGCCCACTTCAGCTGGCTATGGGTCAGTTTACCCTTGGTCCCCCTGGTTCCCGTCACCATTGTTTTCCCATGTTTTCCCTATAAACTTGTCGCTCAATATTGATGGTGAATTGCTTGACCCATATTCATATATATAGCTGGTATATCCCCTGTTATCGTTATTTTTCATACCCTATTAAATTAACTATTGATATTTATCCATGGCCATCGATACCCTATCATACCCTATTAGTGTTTATTATACCCTATCAGACCTATCATTAACCATTATCCACCATTGTTGGTTGGTTAACTGCTTGACCCATAGCCATATAGTTGGTATATATCCCTATATCCCCTATACTTGTTCATTTATCATCCCCTACTATCAACCATCAACCAGCCATTGTTGGTTGGTTACAGCCTTGACCCATAGCCATATAGTCGGTATATATTTCGATATATCCCCTAAATATTCCCTATGAAACTGTTGCTCAATATTGATGGTTAAAGCCTTGACCCAAAGCCATATGATCAACCATTATGAATTATGAACCATTGTTATCACCTCTTTTTCACAAACTATTGACCATTCATGAACCATTATCGCTGGTTATATATCCTTGCTGTTTTATATCCCCTATATATCCCCTACTGTTGCTTGGTTAAAGCCTTGACCCATGGCCATCCCCAACCACCAACCAGGAAGTTTCTCTTCGAACGCGCGGCTCCAGGAAGTTGGAAAGCGACCTGTTGACGGCGCAGAGCCTTTCGGACGCGCGCGAGATCTTGGGGAAGGCCTTGCCACTCGGACGGCCGAGGACCGCACCCAACGCCTGAGGTGACCACCGTGGGCCACCCCCAAAAACATGTGGAAAGTCTGTGAGGGTGCTGAGGATTGCTTGAGATTTGCCATATGCCATATATGTCATGTAGAATCTATATATATATATATATACCTCGAATATGATTTTTGGTTGGTACAGCTATCATATTTTATGGTATCGTTTAACTTTGATAATACAGAAGTGTATTATAGTCTCCACAAGCGGTAGTTACCACAGTTTTAATCTACGTTAACTATTTCAGGGGCACCACTCTGTAGCAACAAAAATGATATATAGTGAGATGTTCCATTGCATTTCTCCCACCGTGTTTGGCTATAACGCCAGTATACCACCATGCTGATTCAACAATGTCATTATACCAAGTACCTAGGGCTCACAAAACCATCATGTTTATGGGATATAACCCATATTTTGGAGGGTAAAATCCTATCTTTTCCATGGTTTTGGGGCCAATGGTACACGATAGCACTCTAATCTGCCATTTGTTAATTCGTCGCCAGGTTCATTGTTCCGATCCTATTCTTTCAGGGAGCCTCCGACAGCGATGGCGAGAGAGAATACTATTAGAATATAGCTACTAGAAATTGGATCATATGGTGGGTTTGGGTGGATGCGTGGCTACAAGTCTTTCGGTAGGGCGCAGACCAAAAAAACATTGATTACTGACATTGGTTTGCCCATGTTAATACCATTGATTAAGTTAACATTGTTTAAGTTAACATTGGTTAAGTCAACACTGATTAATAACATGGGTTAATAACCACCCTTGAAGCCAATCAACTGCGCCCTGTATCACTTTCCAAGGCCCGACACTTCCGAGCTGGAGCAGCTGCTGCCGTCACGGTCGCCGTCCCGGTCGCGGTCGCTGCGAAGGGATGGGCATCGTTCGCGCCTGGTGCGGGCGAGAGACTTGGACACGCGATGGCGGCTGAGGGCATGGCAAGTGAACCCCAAGGGTGGTGGATGGAGGTGATTACTTGTGGTGGTTCATGAAATGAAATGGCTAGGGCATCTTTAATGAAGTCCAAGGGTGGGTGAGCCAGGTGGTTACTTGTGGTGGGTGTTATTGACTCCAATGGCGAATGAATTCCAAAAATGGTTACGGATGGCTAGTAGTGTTGATGGTGAACCAATGGCTCCAGTTGATGGTATTTTTGAGGTGAGATTTCAGGGGTTGGTGGGTGATCAAGTCAGAGGAGAAGCCATCGTTGATGGCGTTTCCAAGCAACTATTCTGGATGGCTTATACCCACTAACTTAGGTTTTTAGTGTTTTTGGGATATGATGGATTTACCATAGAACCACTAAAAATATATTTTTAGCAGTGGATCTATAAGCCACCAAGTATTGCTGACAGTTACTAGTGTGGTTTCTCAGAATAGGGAACCCCAAAAATGGTTGGTTTATCGCCATAGTTGATTCATAATGGATGATTTTGAGAAACCACCATTTGTGTGGTCAATCAATGGTTGATGACTGACCAATAGCCAATGGCGATTGATTCACCAGTAAGATGACATGATTGATGTGTGGTATCATTCATTCCAAAATCATGGTCCTCAATAGGTGGCATATCCATGTATATCCAATGGCGACCCATCATCATGGCCCACTAATATGCCACGTGTCATTCATGCTTGGCAATGGATTCAATGGCTGATTTTCATGAATCAATGTGGTAAATCTATGGCACCATCGGCTAATTGGGGCCTCATCTACATGTGCTCGGATGGTGGCAAGGGTGTGATCAACAGCGATTTTTGGTGAATGATCTGATGACTCATTCATGCAAAACGGGTGCAATGAGTCTGTGGTTGCTTGGAGTCTGAATTCGTTTGTTGATCAGTAGTTTATGTTGATTTTTGGGTGTTCATGGTTTTGAGGTCATGCAATGGTTGTTGAACAGATGGTGAATCATTACCAGATCAGGATGCTAGTGCGAAAGCATGGTTGCCACCGTTGTTGGCATGGATCGATTCGTGGCACGCGGCCGTTCCCAGGTGAACTTCCACAAGACAACCGTTTTCCCTTGGAGAACCTCTCCTGCCAACCCATCCTGGAAACTCAACTTCATGGTTGGTTGATGCTTAAAACTCATGATTCGCTAAATTTTTGCCCTGGCTCTTGGCAGTTTTATCCCGGTTCCTGCTGGTTTCATGGCACTTTCCTAGCATTCCATGGCAGTTTCATGGCATTTCATCCCGGTTCCCGATGGTTTCCTAGCATTCCATGGCGGTTTCCCGGCCACCAGTGGCACCTCCCGGCGCCGTGTCGCCCAGGAGCCTTGCTGCTCCAGCTGGGTCCGGCGCACGGTCGCTCGCCGTCGGGGGCCGTGTTGACCAAGCGCCTGCGCCTGGCCGCGGCAGAGCTGGAGGAGGGCCACGGGGTACTGCCCGAAGCGTGGCTGGGGCAACGCGCCGGGGCTGGGGTGGCTTGGAGGTGGTGGAGGTTGGCTGATGTGAAGATGGGTGATGTTGGTGGGTTGAGATGGGCCAGTTGGTGGTTCATTGATGGTTGATTTGGTTGATTGAGTGGTTGGTTTTGTGTGATAGTGAATCGGTGGATTGATTGTAGTAGTCGCTGGTTGAGTGGTGGTTGGTCCTGTGTGAAGTGATGGTTATATGACCGGTGGTGAACATTTGTTTGATTGTGAAAACAAGGGTTGATTTGTGGTTAATTAACTATACTGGATCGTGGTTCATCATGGTCAGAGAAGTGGGGATAAATACCACCAATCATCAACACTTGCTTCAGCAATGGGCAGTGTTGGGCAGTATGCGACGGCTGCTCTTTCTTCAGGAGATCGCGTTAACCGCAATATTTCTCGACGGAGTGAACGCGGTGAGCTGGTGAATGAAAATCTGCAAGGGGTAGTAGCGAATCTGAGAGGCATCATGTCCCAAAAGATTGTAAATACCCCAAGCCACATGCAGCAGCGGTATGTAAGAAAATAGTTTATACATGCAGCACGATCATTGATCATGCATCTCAAAAAAACGCATGTTTGATGGTGTGTTTGCAGCTGCAGCCGACTGCAGTAATAAGGTTCACCGAACTGCGAGCACCAGTGACACTGGGACCCCCGGCCTTTTTTCCCGTGGGCAATGCTGCAGGCGCGGCATCGGTGGGACTTGTCGTGGTGGATCCCCATCCCCGTGTCATGATTGTCATGACCCATTTAGATACTCAGAATGCATGCAAAACTTGAGATTTTGGGATTCAGCACATTTAGATACTCAGAATGCATCCAAATCAAAGCAAATTTCCAGCACATTTAAGTGATTTGGAAACTTGGGAAGTCTTCAGCACTTTTGACTTGGAGCTCGTCAGGATCGTCGCTGTGCGATCCACGACGGCGTTTAGGAACCTCCCGAAGGTCCAGGGAACTCAATGTTCATTGATCGATCCTAGTTTCAAAGTGACACCCCAACCCACCCTCCCAGCCATGAGCATAGTTACGAACCAGTAACAAGCAGTTGGATCACACTGGTGGCATTCACCATCTTGAACTGGGTTCATCCAGCCCTTACTTGGATCTATTTGAAAGTACTCAGGAATGATGCACTCCAGTGATCTGACATAGCAAAGGGTAATTACCATACTTCATGGAGAACCCCCGGGAAACCATCAATAGTTGGTGGAGTGTTTGGTGCTATGTTAGATCACCTGAGAGTTCATGAGAGCTACACCGAAGCCTTGACATCTAGTGGTGACAACATCAATGCTTTGAACACACAACTGAACTGACATCATAACCTCGCATTTTTGCAACAGTTAAATCCGAGCTACATGAATGTATTTGACAATATCTGACACCTTTGTGTAAACGTGTATCTAGTTTTCACGGAGGTGATTCGGTGAGTTAGCGTATAGGCGTATACCGTATATAGTATTAGCGATTGTTTCTACCACTACCGCTTCACGTTTGTCAACAGATATTGGTTTATACTTCCTGGCTAGATGGATAACTGATTCAATCTTCATGGCGGTCACTAGTTATAACCTCCTATAACCTCCTGATCATCTAGTATCATCTAGTCGAACTACAACCAGGCTATAGCAATTAGCTACAAGGTGTGCCCCCAGCAGTTATCAGTTGGGTACCCCTATAACTGGCAGTTGACCCTAGTTAGCGATAAACCAACTAAGCTAAGTGGTTGGGGGCCCACTTTGTAGCTACTAACCAGCTATCAACCCTTCTTGTTGGTCAACATCACCATGTTAACCAGCTATTTTACCAGCTATTTACCAGCTATTCACCAGCTACTACCCAGCTGGTCAATCCTCATGGGTTAATGGCTACCCAGGATTAATAAACCCTAGGTTTATTAATTGGGGGTATCCCCTAAAAGCCTTGGTTTTCCATTAGAATGGGAACCCCCCTAGTTAGTCAACCAGGGGTTTATTAATCCTGGGTAGCCATTACTGCTGGTACCTTCTGGCTGAGGTCGCTTCGCGGCGCTGACGAAGGACCTGGGCGCGCCCTCGCTGCCGTCGGGCCACCTGCTCTTCGTGGGGCTGAGCGATCCACGGCACGTCTTCGAAGCGGTGCTGCAGGGCCCGGCGGTGACGTGGCACTGCGTGGTGAACGAGACTTGGCCAACTGATAGCTGGTTAATGGTAACCCAGGATGAAGCTAAACCCCTGGTTGATTAACTATAGGGGGGTTTCCATTTTAATGGAAAACCAGTCGGCTTTTAGGGGATACCCCCTATGATCATCAACCAGGGGTTTATTAATCCTGGGTAGCCATTAATGGTTAATGATAGGGGATAAGGGATTTGATTTCACATGTGTAGCCATGATGGTTTATTACTGCAAATGGCTATGGGTCGATAATAGCTATAGTTAATGGCTAATGATAGGGGATGATAGCCAAGAATTATAGGTTCCAACCATATGGCTATGGGTCAATATTAACCAACCAAAAAAGGCTGGTTAATAATTGGTTAGAAATAGGGGATAACAATGGTTCAGAATGGTTTATCATATTGCTGTAGGTCAAATTAACCAACCGAGAATAGTTGATTAATGGTTGATGATAGCGTATAAGTATGTATAAGTAACAATAGTAGGGGATATACCAGCTATACATGGCTATAGGTCAATATGAACCAACCCAACTCATGGATGATAAGTTCACCAACAACCTATCGGGAAAACAATGGCTAATGATAGGGGAACCAGGGGGACTAAGGGTTTCGACCCACAGCCAGTTTCCCACATCTTGCCGTAGTTTGCCGGACAGCTGCTGCGATGAGGTTGTTCAACTCATTCGTTTTTTGGGCACTGCCGAAAAATATTGCTAAGCCCCCAGCAAGAATGGCATACAGAAACCAGCCAGACCCTGCAGGACTGAATGAACCACCGCTTAAATTTATGGGATGTGCCCTCCCAAGTCCAGATAAACACCGAGCCGTGTAACTACTGGTTGGTTGTTTCAAGCTTTTAATATTTTCCCAAGTAACTATGAACAATAATTGGTTGGTTGACTAATATTTTTCATAGGGGTTGAAACCGCCAACCAGATACCATGGGTTCCGACCTGGTCGTTGATGCTTGTGGAATGCTCGTAACTGATTGTAGTTTCACAAGGAAGTGAACTTTTGGTGAGCAACCTTCGCCAACATACGCCGATGTCACATCACATGTCAAAGGAACATCACCATTCCCAGCATCGAGCAATATAAACGATACAATCCACTAATAACCACTACTAATAGTGGTTGAGCAATAGTGGTCATGGTAACCACCAACAACCAACATGCCAGGTTAGATGACCAGAGACTTCTGAATTTGTTGCTTCAGGATCTCAATGCTACGACCTGCGCGCGAAATGCCTTGATCCTGCAGTTGCTGCTGGATAAGACATTGGCCTCCTTAAGTCGGCGCATTTGGACGATTTTCACCCTTTGGTGACTTGCAGAAAGTGCGGAAAGTGTGTGCAGGTTTATCCCTTGGAGTGTCTCGGTGTTGGTATGCGTTGGTCCAGTGTCCAGGTCCGACATATGTGTATGTATATAATATAAAGAGATATATATATATATTTATTTATGTTTTTTTCTGTTTGATAATTGTGGTCTTTCATCTACATGAAGATATGTAATACATTTATCTACAGTACTTGCTCTTTCCGATATACATTTATCGGAATATTTGCTGTATATGCTTGGTGCCTACCTGTCTATTTGTCTATCCATCTATCAAGTCTCATCCACGCTCAGTGTTCCCTGCCACACCTCAACCACGACCATCCACGCCCAGTGTTCCCTGCCGGACCTCAACCACGACCATCCACGCCCTATGCCAGATAGAATGCCAAAAGCTATGCCAGATAGAATGTCAAAAGCTGTGCCAGATAGACCGGTGTCAGATTTACATGTGATGGCGGGGATCACACGAAGTAAAGCAATTATCTATCTATCGTGTTTCTTTTTTTCGTTGTATCTAAGTATATTATGATTTCTGTTTGTCTTACCTCCCTTTTTAAGCGGTTTTATGATTCAACGGTGTGTCCATCCATCCATCCATCCATCCATCCATCCATCCATCCATCCATCCATCCATCCATCCATCCATCCATCCATCCATCCATCCATCCATCCATGGCCACATATCGAACCAACCCTCCGGGAGTCTTCTCCCATGTCCTCTACAGAGTAGTGCCAGTGAGGAACATAGGTTATTGGCAGTTTAGGCTGGGTACATAATATCGCATTTGCACGCACGCATGTGTGCATGCAAATCACACCAGTTCAAGCAACGATGGCAAATGATGATTAAATGACGACAAATCAAAATTAAATGATGTTCATGATGGTCAATGATGGCTAATGATGGTTCATGAATTATTTGATAAATTGTTGGTCCATCAGACAGCTCAGACGATTAATCGAATGGTTACTGATGGTTAATTATTGGGGTTAATTAATGGCGAATTCCTCATTAATCAAGCGGTGAATCATGTGGTCAATTATATATGATTGATGATGGTTTCGCACTAGATCAGCAGCGTACGTTGCAACACGTACACATTCGCTGGACTCACTGACAAGGAACTGACAAAGTACCCTGCCGCCTGTCTTGCTGACAACAGCCAGCCTTAGTGATAAACCACAGCTGCCTATTCATTAAGCACCAATTTGGCTCAAGCTCTGCTCAGCAGGGCTGAAGTCCTTGTACTCGGAGATTTTGGATAAGTAGAGAGGGCAGTCAGTTGTTCGAATGAACGATGGTTACCTTGATCTCTTTTGGGCGTTGCTGGCGATGGGCGAGATCGAAGAGATAAAGAGCACTATCCCGGAAAACTTTGACTGGCAAGTGCTCCACCCGACGAGAAAAACCACGATTCTTGTGGAAACAATAATGCATGGTAGTAGCATGTCCGAGAGTTTGGAGTCGGATGCAAAACTGTTGGACAATATCGAGTGGCTCGTCAAACGTGGCGCCAGTTTTACGCAGATATGTCGTTCCATAAATGGGAAAGGTTGGTCGAAGTGGAAACTCAACAATCCAGATGTAAAACTCACCGTCCCTTATGGTGTACATTCATGCGTTTCCTACATCCAGGCCTGGATCAAAGAATTCAAGGACAAAAAGGAGTGGCAAAGTCAGCAAAAATTATTTGAAAAATGCTTAGTGAGAATTGCAAGAGCATCGTCCAAGAAGCAAACTAGACCTAGGCCGTCTGTGGATGATGGCATAGTTGAGATCTGGGAGAAGTACTTGCATGACACAGGTTCCCATGACTTGACCATCGAAACTGCTGATGGGCAAGTGACTGCTCACAGTGGTATGCTCCAGGCCGCATCCCCAGTAGTCCAGGCCATGTTGGCATCGCCCATGAGAGAAGGCAAGAGTCAACGAATCCAATTGAAAGACACCAGTCGCAGTGCAGTCACGCTCTTCTTGGAAGCCCTTTACACTTGTTCCTCGCAGGGTGATCCGGACTACCAGACTGCGCTGTCAGCATTGGATTTGGCTCACCGTTGGCAGGTGGAAGTTGTTGTAGCGATCCTTGCAGACCTTCTTCAAAGCATGATCACAGAAGAAAGTTTCCCCGCAATTGCAGAGCATGCAGCCCTGAAGCACCAGGACAAGCTAAAACAAGCATGTCGCAAATTTGGATCTGAATGTGCTGCGATCCAAGCCAAGATCAAAAGGGGCCAGTTCCCCAAAGTTGTCCAGGACATCTTCGAGGTTGTCGAGACATCCAACCCCCAGCCATTGAAGAAACGTAAGCTGTAGTTGTGACCGGTCACTCCGATCAACACGCCAAAAAGGCTCGTGCGAGAAGTGGAGAAAACAATAAGCATCAACAAATCAATATTTACTAACCATCGACTGCACATAAAGAGCGAACCATGATGGTCAACCATCAATTTTCACCCAGAACTCACCATCAACTTAACCATCAATAAACCAAATGAACCCACAACTTGCCATCAACTCAACCATCAATCAACCATCAATTGACCACTAAAACCATCCTAAGTTAACCATATCAATAAAAAGCCACAACTAACTCAACCATCGTAACTCAACCATCCTAACTCAACCATCCTAACTCAACCATCCTAACTTAAGCATCCTAACTCAACCATCCTAACTTAAGCATCCTAACTCAACCATCCTAACTTAAGCATCCTAACTCAACCATCCTAACTTAACCATCCTAACTCAACCATCCTAACTTAAGCATCCTAACTCAACCATCCTAACTTAAGCATCCTAACTCAACCATCCTAACTTAAGCATCCTAACTCAACCATCCTAACTTAAGCATCCTAACTCAACCATCCTAACTTAAGCATCCTAACTCAACCATCCTAACTTAACCATCCTAACTCAACCATCCTAACTTAAGCATCCTAACTCAACCATCCTAACTTAAGCATCCTAACTCAACCATCCTAACTTAACCATCCTAACTCAACCATCCTAACTTAAGCATCCTAACTCAACCATCCTAACTTAAGCATCCTAACTCAACCATCCTAACTTAAGCATCCTAACTCAACCATCCTAACTTAAGCATCCTAACTCAACCATCCTAACTTAAGCATCCTAACTCAACCATCCTAACTTAACCATCCTAACTCAACCATCCTAACTTAAGCATCCTAACTCAACCATCCTAACTTAAGCATCCTAACTCAACCATCCTAACTTAACCATCCTAACTCAACCATCCTAACTTAAGCATCCTAACTCAACCATCCTAACTTAAGCATCCTAACTCAACCATCCTAACTTAAGCATCCTAACTCAACCATCCTAACTTAAGCATCCTAACTCAACCATCCTAACTTAAGCATCCTAACTCAACCATCCTAACTTAACCATCCTAACTCAACCATCCTAACTTAAGCATCCTAACTCAACCATCCTAACTTAAGCATCCTAACTCAACCATCCTAACTTAACCATCCTAACTCAACCATCCTAACTTAAGCATCCTAACTCAACCATCCTAACTTAAGCATCCTAACTCAACCATCCTAACTTAAGCATCCTAACTCAACCATCCTAACTTAAGCATCCTAACTCAACCATCCTAACTTAAGCATCCTAACTCAACCATCCTAACTTAACCATCCTAACTCAACCATCCTAACTTAAGCATCCTAACTCAACCATCCTAACTTAAGCATCCTAACTCAACCATCCTAACTTAACCATCCTAACTCAACCATCCTAACTTAAGCATCCTAACTCAACCATCCTAACTTAAGCATCCTAACTCAACCATCCTAACTTAAGCATCCTAACTCAACCATCCTAACTTAAGCATCCTAACTCAACCATCCTAACTTAAGCATCCTAACTCAACCATCCTAACTTAACCATCCTAACTCAACCATCCTAACTTAAGCATCCTAACTCAACCATCCTAACTTAAGCATCCTAACTCAACCATCCTAACTTAACCATCCTAACTCAACCATCCTAACTTAAGCATCCTAACTCAACCATCCTAACTTAAGCATCCTAACTCAACCATCCTAACTTAAGCATCCTAACTCAACCATCCTAACTTAAGCATCCTAACTCAACCATCCTAACTTAAGCATCCTAACTCAACCATCCTAACTTAACCATCCTAACTCAACCATCCTAACTTAAGCATCCTAACTCAACCATCCTAACTTAAGCATCCTAACTCAACCATCCTAACTTAACCATCCTAACTCAACCATCCTAACTTAAGCATCCTAACTCAACCATCCTAACTTAAGCATCCTAACTCAACCATCCTAACTTAAGCATCCTAACTCAACCATCCTAACTTAAGCATCCTAACTCAACCATCCTAACTTAAGCATCCTAACTCAACCATCCTAACTTAACCATCCTAACTCAACCATCCTAACTTAAGCATCCTAACTCAACCATCCTAACTTAAGCATCCTAACTCAACCATCCTAACTTAACCATCCTAACTCAACCATCCTAACTTAAGCATCCTAACTCAACCATCCTAACTTAAGCATCCTAACTCAACCATCCTAACTTAAGCATCCTAACTCAACCATCCTAACTTAAGCATCCTAACTCAACCATCCTAACTTAAGCATCCTAACTCAACCATCCTAACTTAACCATCCTAACTCAACCATCCTAACTTAAGCATCCTAACTCAACCATCCTAACTTAAGCATCCTAACTCAACCATCCTAACTTAACCATCCTAACTCAACCATCCTAACTTAAGCATCCTAACTCAACCATCCTAACTTAAGCATCCTAACTCAACCATCCTAACTTAAGCATCCTAACTCAACCATCCTAACTTAAGCATCCTAACTCAACCATCCTAACTTAAGCATCCTAACTCAACCATCCTAACTTAACCATCCTAACTCAACCATCCTAACTTAAGCATCCTAACTCAACCATCCTAACTTAAGCATCCTAACTCAACCATCCTAACTTAACCATCCTAACTCAACCATCCTAACTTAAGCATCCTAACTCAACCATCCTAACTTAAGCATCCTAACTCAACCATCCTAACTTAAGCATCCTAACTCAACCATCCTAACTTAAGCATCCTAACTCAACCATCCTAACTTAAGCATCCTAACTCAACCATCCTAACTTAACCATCCTAACTCAACCATCCTAACTTAAGCATCCTAACTCAACCATCCTAACTTAAGCATCCTAACTCAACCATCCTAACTTAACCATCCTAACTCAACCATCCTAACTTAAGCATCCTAACTCAACCATCCTAACTTAAGCATCCTAACTCAACCATCCTAACTTAAGCATCCTAACTCAACCATCCTAACTTAAGCATCCTAACTCAACCATCCTAACTTAAGCATCCTAACTCAACCATCCTAACTTAACCATCCTAACTCAACCATCCTAACTTAAGCATCCTAACTCAACCATCCTAACTTAAGCATCCTAACTCAACCATCCTAACTTAACCATCCTAACTCAACCATCCTAACTTAAGCATCCTAACTCAACCATCCTAACTTAAGCATCCTAACTCAACCATCCTAACTTAAGCATCCTAACTCAACCATCCTAACTTAAGCATCCTAACTCAACCATCCTAACTTAAGCATCCTAACTCAACCATCCTAACTTAACCATCCTAACTCAACCATCCTAACTTAAGCATCCTAACTCAACCATCCTAACTTAAGCATCCTAACTCAACCATCCTAACTTAACCATCCTAACTCAACCATCCTAGTGGGGGAAGGTGAGTCGGTTGGTTGAGGCTAAGGTGAAGCTGGGTTGGATGGTTGATGGTTGCTTGAGGGGAAGGTTGGTGCTAAGCTGATTGAGTGGGTGTTGGTGAAGGTTCGTGGGGGTTGGTGAAGGTGGGTTGGCTGGTTGTTGGTTGATTGGTTGATGAAGGGTTGGTTGAGGGTAAGGTCTTGGCTCAGGTTGATGAAGTTAAGATTTGTTCAGGTTGGTTTGTTAAGGATAATTGGTAGATGACGGTTGATTGAGGTTCATGAAGATTGCTGGCTAAGATTGCTTGATTAAGCGTGTTTGGTTGAGGTTGAGGCTAAGTTTGATGAAGGTCGGTTAAGGGTGAAGAAGTTGATATAGGTTGAAAACTGGTTGCTTGGTTTTTTGCTTGCTTAAGGTTGATGAAGGTTGCTTGCTTAATTAAGGTAAATGTTGGCCAGTGATAGTCAGGATGGTCACCTGCGGTCCCGGTCATGAGGAAGAGGCTGGATTTGGGAACCCCCGGTCCCAGTACCATTGGGCAATGGTAGAGCATGGGCTGAAGGCTTAGTGCCGTTGTGAATTGTCAGGTTTATCATCGCTGTTTGGTAATCAGCCATTATGATTGACCATCCGAAGCCATCCAGGCTAAGAATAGATTGAAAAAAATCAGAGTGATTATTTGACTATCTTAAATGAACCTTAGAAACGCCTATGATCATTAAACCATCATGATTAACCATCAGCCATCATTGATCAGCTCATGAACTTCATCAATCATCCTCAACCAGCTCCCAATCCTCATCAACCAGCTCATTACCCATCACTATTAACCATCATCAACTATCAGCAGCTTCAACCAGTTGCCTCAGCCACCTATTCACCAGCTCATTCCATTAACCATCCTCAGCAACCATCATAAATGACCATAATCAACCACAACTACCCCTGGATTATCCATGGATTCACCAGCTACCCATCCTTCCAACCAGCTTGGCTATCCCTTGCGGCCACCCCGATGCTCAGGCGCCGTCCCCGGCTCCGTCGGTTACGAAACCAGCGAACTGCACGAAGTTCTCGCGAAGGCGCCTTCGCTGCCAACAGAGATCCTGGCGGAGTCTCCTGGTGGCGAGGTGAAGAGTGGTGTGGTGATCGCAAATCTGATCATGACTGGCTGGTGGTTGTGAGGGAGCGAAGGAGCCATGGGTTTTCATAAAGCCCTTTGAAGGAGGACCTAAGGAGCTACAAGAAGTGGTGAAACCAGATGGTAGATGACAATAGTGGGAATAATAGGGAAAAATAATCAGAACAATAGGGAATAGTAGGGAGTAATAGAGAATAGGAATAGGGAATGAAGCATACAGTATTCCGAAGAATGAATCAAAGAATCTCTTGCCCCAGGCCTCAGGCCCCTACAAGGTGGGCCCCCAACCACTTATAAGCTGGTGTGGGGGTTATAACCCAACTTTTAACTACTGGGGCCCACCTGGTAAGGGGTTACAATAGTGAAAAATAGGGAATGACAAGCAACAATATCATGTCAAGGTGGTTTGAACCATGCTGAAGGGGCAATAATAGGGCATAATAAGCAACACACTTATGGTTAAACAGCTACTGGTTGGTGGTTTGATTGACGTTTTGCCTATTTTCCCGAGTAATCATTCGCAAATGGTTGGTTGACTGATATTTGCCATAGGGGTTGAAACCACCAACTAGATTGATTAGGATGGTGAACTGTGATAACCAGGGTAGCATTTGTGATATCTTAGTTATCCTAGTTATCAACCACCACAGTTAGTTGATGTTCACACGGCTGATGTGAATAGAGATCCGACATGTCCTCATAAGGTATAACCGCAATAGTGATCACGAGCTATCTGAGTTAATCGCTACTGATGACTGGAATTGGTGGAGGTTTATTGTTGCTTGATGGTTATTCATCGTGCTTTATCATAAGGACGATGCTTAATAAGCAACGCGTCGTGGTTCCTTGATGTTACTTGGATGTGCACCCCGGTTTGTACCTCCTAACATTCACCATGGTTAATCATAGTTATAGGGGCTAGTTCAGCTATGAAATAGGGCTGGTTACCATGCTTATATTCTACTTCTTAGCCCGGCTCCAAGTAGGACGGTGAATGGTGAAGCGCTTCACAGTAGATCAGTAGTGGCTCATGGTTGGTTCTGCGTGCTGGGTGGTTGGTGATTGATGGTGGGTACCGTGTGGTGAACTCACCTGGCAACGGAAAATCACAATTTTTTGAAGGGTGACCCTGGGAAATCAGGTACAAAAGGTGGAGCTTCCATTGCCAGGTTAGGGACTTCCAGAGGGTTACTTCCGATCTCATTGGCAAATTTCACCGGCTGTCAAGTGCGAAAATGCGAAACAGTTATTGATGGTGAATGGTTGATGATTACAAGGTGATTTTTAAGCCACTAAACCACAGTTATCTCGACCAAAGCTGGTAGTTACCCTGGTTACGTTCACAAACTTGGTTAACGTTCGGACACGTTTGGGGGCCCCACCTTGTAGTGAAGTCCAACGAACTAAGCTAAAACCCTGGTCGCCACCTTGACGCGGAGACAAGGCGACTTGCCACGGCTTTTTCCCATGAAGATGGGAACGATGACAGGTTACTGATGATGGTGGACGATAGTAGTTCATGATGGTTGATGAAAATGATAAATAACAACAACATGAGTGAAACGACTGGTGATGTTTATTTTCGGTTGGGATGCACGTCCTGATGGCTTCGAAGATTTCCTCAGCTGATCTCAGGAGCAGCTGGTTGATTGGTAGCAGCTGGATGCCCAACGTGACCCTGCGGCTGGCGGAAGCGCGTCTGCAGTACAACCTGCACAGCGGGGGGCCTCCGGTGGAGGATGGCTGGAGCCTGGCCAGCGATGGCGTGCTGCTGTGGCCCGATGATGATGGGTTGGATCCTGAAGGCTTGGCCAGCCGAGAGAGCTACCTAGGTGCGGCCGGCGGTTCCGCGCTGCGGGTTGGAAGTTGAGAGCTGGGTGGACTTCATAGCTGGGTGAACTCAGCTGGATGTTGATGACTGGGCAGATGAGTTGCTGAAGTTTTGGGGGACTCCTCTTGCAGGGGCACCTGGGGCCCCAGCAGGTTGGTTTCTTTGTGGAGGATCTCACTGGGGACAAAAATCCAGACGACCTCTACTGTTGATTGTGCCAGGGCGTGCCAACCCATGCCTACCAATCATCACCTAGGATACTTCTGATGATGCCTCCGCTGGTTGCACCTACTACCCCGTTCCCCTGCAATCATCTATAATCAATATTGATAGTTTTACTGTTGCACTGCTGGCTATGATAATTGTTTGTTGTTGCATGTTTGTACCTTTTGTGCTTTTGGTTTTGTTTGTGCCTATTGTTATTCGCTCTATCCCTTTTTTGTTGGTCGTTCCTACCCTTAGTTATAACCTCATAGCATCTCACAGGCATTATTCATTCTATCAGCAATACTTTTAAGTCATACCCCTGCCATCCATTCCCCAGCTCTTGGGGATACCTATGGACCAGATGATGTCTAATTTATGCACAACTGACCACCAATTCATTACCAGTTAACCATCAATTAACAAGTTTTAATCATCCATGAACCACTTCGAACCACTATTAAACATCGATTAGCCACAATGAACCACCTTTAACCACTAATCACCCACCAATTGGCCATCAATTCACCACTATAAACCACTACAAACCATCAGTTCGCCATCAATTGACCATCATTTAACCATCAACCAACCATCAATTCACCATCAATTAGCCATCAATCACCCATCCATTCACCATCAATCAACCATCAACTAACCATCAATCAACCATCAATTCACCATCAATCAACCATCAATTCACCATCAATCAACCATCAACCAACCATCAATCAACCATCAATTCACCATCAATCAACCATCAATTCACCATCAATCAACCATCAACTAACCATCAATCAACCATCAATCACCATCAATCAACCATCAATTCACCATCAATCAACCATCAACTAACCATCAATCAACCATCAATTCACCATCAATCAACCATCAATTCACCATCAACTAACCATCCATTCACCCCCAAAACAGCCATCCCCCAGCACTCCACCTTTCATGTCGTCGCTTCCCCCGATGTCGTCGCTGGCAGGTGCCTGGTCTCGGCTCCTGCCGCGTTTCGCTACCACCTTGGCGGAGCTGGCGCGGCTGGACGAGCGCCTCACGCTGGACTGGTGCTGCCAAGCGGGCGACTGCCTGGCACTGCGCCTGGAAGAGACTCGTCCCGGAGTCACAACGGGTGGGGAAAGGTCGTCCCAGATCGAGTGGGAAAGGATGGTGCCATGTTCTCTGTGACTTGGCACGCCTCAACCTTGCAACAGATGGATGGTTAAGGATGGTTTTTTCGGGGTTTCTATCGGGGTCATGGCATCTTGTATACATGAATCATATAGTAAATGATTGGGGGTCATAAGCAACAACAATGGTTAAAGTGGTTAAAGAACTAGTGGTTGGGATTGCCAGGAGACATCAGGAATTTGGCACTGGTGGTTGGGAGCTGTTTGGAGCTTGGCTTGTCATCCCAGATGCCCCATGTCGGGCATAGAGGAGGCATCAGGATGGCATAGGAAGGGGCCGGTGGTTCGGAGGGAGCGAGGCCAGGAGCCAGGGCTATACTCTTTTGAAGGGGGAGCGAGGCCAAGAGCTATAAGGAGTGGTGTAAGCAAATGGCAGGGAAACCCTGCAGTTTTGACATGTTTGAAGTACTCATTCATCGTGGCTTAAAACAGGTGATGACCATTCATAAGGGTTCATAATATTCAGAATAGTGGTCAATGAGAGGGGGTAGGAGTAGGGGATTACAATGGTTGGTGTTTTTTTCCCTCTGGGGGTTGTAGCAATCAATATATAATGGTTAGTAATAAGGGAAACTATTGTATTTTCTAGGCAATGTTCGGGTTGATTGCGCCTGCAAATTGCACCGCCACCCCCGCAACAAGAAGAATTACGACAACAACAACAACAACAACAACAACAACAACAACAACAACCAACAACAACAACAACACCAACAGCAACAACAACAACAACAACAACAACAACAACAACAACAAGCACAAGCACAAGCACAAGCACAAGC
>VSDK01024180.1:245385-340493 GCA_009767595.1 Symbiodinium kawagutii
GTCGTGGACAACGTCATCATCACGGGCCCCCACGAGCCCAGGGCAGTGGAGGTCCCGGTGGAGCAACCGGTGGAGCCTACCGCGGTGGAGCCAGCTGGAGCTGAGAAAAAATGCGAACCGCGGATGGGTGAGTTGAGCTGGTGGAAAGTGGAAAGGAGGGAGATTAGTTGAGATTCGTTGGGAGATTAATGATTAATATGGATTTATCAGTTGAGAGTTTGTATCCTTAAGGCGTTGGAAAGCAATGCAACGCAGTTGAGCCATTGAATCCACCCTAAGTATGGTGACGTTGTTTTCCTTGGTGGCGGAAATGAACCCGGCAATGCTGGGAGAGCCCACTTCTACAAACCAGGTGCTGACCTGGGGCCAGGCCCTCCTCATGGTTTGGTTTCCCATCAGCATCCTCCCTCGATGCGAGCTGGAAGATCCAGCTGTTTCCAGAGCAAAACCTGAAGCCGAGGTCCCCAGGATCAGCTTTTTTTGATTCGAACCAGTGTAAGTCATGGGGCTATGGGTGGTCAGTGATGTATAATGGTTGGTCAGTTATAATGGTATAACTTAACTGACCTTGTCAAGTTGATTCTGTTTGTTTAATGGTTGGTCAGTGATTAACTGACTAATGGTCAGTGCATACTGGCTGGCTAACCACTAATTTATGACTAATTATGCTTGGTTCTTTTTTGGACGGGATGCAGCCGTGGCTAGTGCCTTGCACAGGAAGAATTTGGTAGAGCCGGCGCAGATATTTCAGACACTGGGCTGCAAAGGACAAGGAACTGAAGGGTCAATATGAGTGGCTACATCGTGGAAGGCAAGATTGGAACACAATGAGAAACATATATACAGCCCAACCTCCCAGGTGCTTGATTTGGATGTCCGAAGATGTCCGAAGAATAACGTGAATGAAAAAGCTAAGGATGGAACCATGAGCAGGGGCTCAACCACCAACATCCACCAACCACTTCTGATGGAATGCTTGCGCTCCATGTACTTGCTGTTTGTGGAGCCAGGGCCCAGCGGAATTGCTAGCGGCTAGCGAAATGGGATTTTCCAAAGGCCCTGAGACTGTCGTGGTTGTGGTTGTGGTTGTCGTTGTTGTTGTTGTTGTTGTTGTTGTTGTTGTTGTTGTTGTTGTTGTCGTTGTTGTTGTTGTTGTTGTTGCTGTTGTTGTTGTTGTTGTTGCTTCTTTGGGATGAATCTTTTTAAATTTCAATGACATTTATGGCTGATAGATGGTTAGTGAACGTGAGTGTTTAGCTGGTTAGTTGATATTCGTTGGTTGGTTTCTTGCTTGGTTGGTTGGCTGTCAACCACCAGCCACTACTTTGACAACTGGTTATGGTTGTGCTTGCCGGATCCCCGGGGCAGCGGCCCGTCGCCCGTTGCTGAGGATGAAGAGTTCCTTCGTGTCACGGAGATTCTGAAGTGGGCAGCCCCAGCGGGATCCGTTGAGGGCTTCGAAAGTGGTTGTCTCAACACATCAGCTGACAATGGCTGGCTGATATTGAAGCCTGATGATGATGATGATGATGATGATGATGATGATGATGATGATGATGGTACATGAAGGTTTTTGATCATTGTGATGTTGCTTGGGGGACTTTTCTGCGCAATCAATGTCATCCCCAGGTCTGTGAACATCCCAATTTGAAAGGATTCTGCGAGAGATCCCGCACATGTGCGGCACACCCGTAGAACAAACAACAGGTGCAGGATGCCCGAGTCACCTACCATCACCTACCAACGTTCATTCTTTCAAGATCTGTTTAAAAGACTACTGTATCCAATCATTCAGCCTTTCCTGACGTATCTTCTGGAGGATTCATGTTGGCTTCATTGTGTTGTTCCGACGTTGGTACAGTGGGAGATCCAGATTGCATTCATAACCTTCATAATCCCTCATATTTGCTGGTATTTACCAGCCATTTATGGCAAAATTACCAGCTGCTTGGTACTAAATCTACCATCGTTGTTGGTGATTGCTGGTTATGACCCCTGAATTCACCCCTTATCACCCATTATTCTTGGCTATTCTCATCCACCACATTGATCAACGTTTGTTGTTGCATTGTTAATTCGCCACCAACCATCCACCAACCTGCGTTGCTTATCCCCTACCTACTACGCTTCACCAAGCGTCCTCCTCCCTGGTCGCTCCCAGGATCGACACCGAGTTCGTCCGCAAGGTCTTCCAGCGGTGCGCCGGAGCGTCGCATGGGACCATGGACAAACTTTGGCTCGGCTACGAGCAGTTCGAGAAGTCGCAGGCAGGGCCGCATGTGGCACCTGGGGGGATCCTATTGGTGACCTGGGGGCGCGGCATTGTGCTGTGGCTGCATGAGAAGATGAGATTTGCCGGTGGGTTACCAGTGGTATTACGCTGGTGGTGAAAAGTGGTATTGCCAAAGGTAATGGAATGGAAGTAGAATTGTTTTTGTCAAATGTTTTTGTTTGACTCGATATTGCGCGAATGTGCTTATGCAGCTGCAGACTGGAACAACTACACATTGATTATATGCTTAATTGATTTGAATATTGGTAAAATAAGTATCCATCTGGCTTTGAATATTGGAAAATCCCTTCCTGCTGACGTAGTGAAGGCAGTGCAGCGCTTGGGAGTTTGACAAGTCCATGGCTTTTGACGTGCTTTCGACTTGATGATGCAATCATCATCGGCCATCATTCATGCAATAAGCACAGAACTATGAATCATGAGCATCATGAATCATGATCATCATGAATCATGAGCAAAATGTGGAAGAATGGGCATGTGAAGATTCGAAGGGAATAGAAACTGATGCTAGTTCACAACTCTAAAGAAAGCTCACTGCAACTCTTGGTTGATCAATCACAAAGTGAGCCCGCACGGAAACGCAGCACTTGATCATGAAGACTGAAGAAACACTTTTCCCATCCGGGATTATGGTGACTCCACGGCCCCCACCATCGAAGGTTTCCGATCTTCCCAACATCACCTGGCCACTCCAGCCGCGCATTCCCTCTACCATCTCCCAAGCCATCCAGCAGCTGTAAGCCTGCGCCGGCCCAGGGCAATCCTGCCATGGCTGCCAAGTACATGTCCGAGCACATGCCGCGCTACGTCCGAGGGAAGGCGGCCTTCAAGGTGCAGAGTTGTGGGAAGGCGGTGGGTGGTTGGCCAAGCCTGGAGGTTGCCAGCTTGGTATCCGACCCGGTGACCTGGCATCCCTGGTAAAACTGCTTTAGTCTGAGGAATCTGCGAATTTTTTTTGGGAAAGAAACTGGGAAGATTCGTGCTTTTTTTTGGTCGGAGGGAAAAAATCCGAAGTTTACACATGTTGAGAGGAAGCGCTTTGCGCTGTAGTGGATTCCACTGGGAACTGATGAGCCATGTTTTGCAAAGCGTCCATCGTTGTGAAGCCCTTCAGCCAGCACCGGTGAAACTGGCTCAGGAGTTGAACCAGCTTGGGAGCAACATGGACTTTTACGCCGTGGCAGTGGCTGGCCTCGCACATCGCAGGGCGATGACTAGGTCAACCAAGGTCAAGGATGGTCCGTTCGTTGGTTGCCCTGAAGAACATGTTAGATATGCTAGGCATCTACAAGTCCAACATGACCTTCCAAAGCCATCCAAAGCCCGTTTTTCTTCGGTTTTGCTGGGTTCTATGTGAACATATTGGGGCTACATTTTGCAACTCTTGGTGAATGAGATGACTAGACGGAGATTGTTCGAGTTACAGGCGGGATTCTGCTTTGAGTAAAGGATGCTTAAAGGATGCATTTTTTGTACCCATCAAATTCAATGCTTGATAGTTTGCCATGGTCCACCAGTTCTGGGGCATCCACAGGTCAAACTCAGAGCGGCTCATAGCAGCTAAGGTGCCGTTGACTCCAAAGACGCAGATGGAGCAGAAGAAATTGTTCCTAGACCCATTCCTGGTGCTTGCAGTGCTTCAAGCTTCCACAGATGGCTTGCATTGGCTTGCAGTCAGTGGGTGATTCCCACAGGGCAATGATTTGGGGAAATAATGGCGGTTCATGGCTCATTCTTCCGGTTCATCCCTATGACTACTATGGCTCAATCGGACTCAATCTGCCCTTATGATAGTTTTGTTGGATGATCAGTGATGGTAAACGATGGCTTCATGCATGGATGGTTGACCAAGGACTGCACTGGTACCCTCCGGCCTTCAGGTTCAACCAGTGGCGCGCGGTGCTCAGCTTCGAGCGGACCAACCCCTTGCAACTGGAGGGCGAAGAACTCACCGCTCGTGTGGCGCTGGTCTATCAGCAGGCGGCTTTTGCGGCGCGAGTAGCGACGCTGGTCTTGCCATGGCCGGGTGATGTAATTCATGGTCGCTGGGCAGATGCTGACAGGCCAAGTAGAAATGGTTGGACAACGACAGCAACCAACTAACCACCAACATGAATCAACATGAGGGTCATGGAGTGATGGCGCTAGAGAAGGAGAATCAACATGAGCCACCCTGACAGGCCAAGTTGCCCAACAACAGCAACCAACAAACCCAACGAACCACCAACCTGAGCCGCCCACCCTCCTCCCCCCCAGCACCCGAGTCCACCAGGCGTCCTTGGCCTGCGGCTTTTCGCCGGACCTGTGGTACGACTTCTCGGCCTGGCTGGATTTGGGCCACTGGTCGAAGGGAAACACAGGGTCAGCTTGGCTGGTGGTTTTGCATGGCTCTATTAGTAGCAATAGAAAAAAAATAGCCATTTCAAATAGCCAATAGCTATAGCCATTTTAAATAGCCAATAGCCAAGAAAACAGCTCCAGTACTAAAATAGCTGCCAATAGACAAGCCTATTTGAGTGGCCCATAGCAGGGATAATCACCAACAAAAATGGTCAACTAATTTGTTGATGGCCCATGGGTGCCTCATCAAGCCATTGGCGAAGCAATGGGTGACTATGGGAGCATTGGGTTACCAGTGGGGGTGCCAGCACGAGTGAAGCAATTCGGGATTGAAACACTGTCGATGAAACAGGGTGAGTCAATCAATTTGAGGACATTTTGGGTAAGGAACATGGTCAGCAATCGCTGACTGTGGAATTAGTGATGGTCAGGTGGTCAAATGGTGAAGCAATGAATTTCTGGTAGTCGCTGGTCACAATTGCTGTGCAAATGCTGAATTCGTGGCAATGATGAATTTTCCTTGTGGTCGATAACTAGTGGATCTGTGGCAAAATTCCACACCTGGTCGATTGTAAGTTGTGCCAAAATAGGGTAGCCAATGACCCGCCAAACAATGATCATTTCACATTTTTCTAGGAAACCATTGGTTTTGGGGGTGCAGCTATTTTGGTATATTACCCCATATAGGGATCTAGCATCCAACGATGAAACCTTGAACCTATCCACGGTTGATGATAGTCACGAGCAACGGTCAACCACAGCTGGGCACCCTGGTTATCGCATCACCACAGCTCCCCAGCACGATACTCAGGAAACTGGATGGCGTAACCAGCTACTCCTAAAAGTTTTTAAAGTTTTTTTTGGATATGATCGATTTAACATATAGCTACATAGCCACTAAAACTTTTTGGGATATGATTGATTTAAGGCTTTTTGGGACATGATTGATTTACCATGTAATGGCTACCCAGGATGAAGCTAAACCCCTGGTTGATGATCATAGGGGGTATGCCCTGAAAGCTTTGGTCTCCCATCAAAATGGAAACCCCCCCATTTCATCAACGTGGGGTTCATTAATCCTGGGTTAACATCAGCTATATAGCCACTAAAACTTGATGCTCTCGAAAACTGACCTGGCTGGCTGGAAAATCCGCCATTGATCGGTGGTTTCTCAAGATTTCACCAGAAAACATGGTTAAAATCCATTGCCATGTTAGTTTACTCGAGGGTAAACTTGTTAGCAGGGGATCTAGTCGCGCCACCAAGGAAAGAAGCAGGACGAAGCCACAGAAGTGCTCCGGAAAGCCGTGCAACGCTTCTTGCCCAAGGAGGGGCGGCTTCGCCATGAAGCTGTGGCAGTTGTGCCGGCCTTGGTAGAGATGGGTAGGGCTAGGGTGATTTCTTAGGGTAATCAAAAACATGGTTGGTTTCTGATTATAGTAGTATAGCCACATCCGTTTTGGCTGCGCGCCCCTTCGCTTGAGGGACCTGGGAGATGGCGCTGGAGAGAGAGAGAGAGAGAGAGAGCCACATCCATCCAAAAAAAACAATTCAATCCCAAATCATCTCAAGTTGGTTTATAGGGTACACTCTAGGAGTAGGATATTCTCTAGGAAACTAAGATAGACCCTGCCAGAAGGGTATCCCAACTTCGGGAACTGATCTTCTAAGCCCTATGTATGGGAGGGTCCATGTTGGTTTGCAGGAGTGTAATCCAATAAATGGTTGGTTTACCAAAGTTTATTACTATAAGGCACTAATAGCCTTTTAAGAAACCACCATACGTCAATGAAATTCGGAGGGGGACCCAACCATCCCAAGTCAGGAGCATGATTGTTATACAGAAACCAAGCCTGGTCGCTTGTCCATCAGCAGAGGGACACGCCAGTGTGGGGTGCCACGCCATGGATGAAGCAACCACAAAGCTGGTGTTACAGTGCCATGAAGAGTCCAAGCGAGCATATCTCAACAAAAACATGGGTGGAGCTGCGAAAATCGAGGATGCCAGTTTTTCACGCTCAGGTTCTGATGGTCCTTAGTCTTGGCTAAACCTGCGGACATTTCCCAGAACTTCTTTCAAACCACATCGGCAATGGTCAAAGTTGGTCTTTGATTGTCATTCTCTAGCGTGTTCATCCAACTCTTTTCATGCAGAAATTGATTGCAAGTGATCCCGCATAATTAGGCTCTTAAAGCTTGATTACATTCAGACAATGAGTGGTACGAGTCTAGATTCTCTTAGATGCCAGCAGCACATCACAGAAGTTCTAGGATATCTCCCCTAAAAGTTCAAACGGATGTGCGCTGCGGGGAGGTGTCTCACATCATGCTTAAACAGGGGAACCTGGCGGTCTTATGGATCGGCTCAAAAGACTTATGGCGTTTTTTGCTGCAGAGGTGTGACACTTCATGGCCTGTCTGAGGGAACTGCAACGCGGTCAGAAAACCCAACTGTTATTTGAGCGGATGACGGCCACTCTGAGAATGGTTGATCAACTATTCAAGCGTGGTATGACCTTAGCCCAAGACAGACTGAACATAACTCATGTGTTCACCTCAACCAGCTGATACCACATCAACATGACTCAAAGCACACTTAAAGTATGGCTACGACCCACCATAACCCACCTATATCAATGCCAGTGATGCTTCACAACATGCGCTGCAACCCAACATCCATGCCATCCGTTCTGGTGACACGGCCCCGCAGGACCTCACCTTGCGCTTGCTGCTGGCGCAGCGCTACGAGTTGGGCGAGTCGCCACTGCCCGCCAGTCAGCTGGAAGCCGCCGATGATGCCTACCGGAGCCGGGCTGGGTGCCGGGTGTCCCTGGCGGCCACGGCCATATGAAGGTGGTCCTTATGAACGGATCAACGGTGTCGGTAACGGTTGACCATGGATGACCATGACGGGTATATTCTTCCCTATGACTAGTGGCTGTTATCGAGTATGTATAAGCTGGGTAATCGTTGACGATAATAAGGCTTACTATCCCCTATAACTGGCTGGGGGTTGGGAGGTCCGTAGCCATTTTGGCTCAAGGAGCCGTGATTGCTCAACCCTCCCAGAGGTCGGCAGGCACAACAGATAGTTGAGCTATGTCCTTATTATAGTTTGCCATGACGCTTCGCGCTGATTCAAGATATATCATCGTACCAGTCCAAGATCTCTATTGGCAACAATGTTTTCTGTGGCTTTCCTTCCACTTTGGGATGGCACTACAGCAGTGCATGTCTACTTCTCATTGGATGGGCGAAGTCGCAGAGGTATCACCTACAAGCACATCAAAAAGTAGAAATGCCCAGCAGCCTCGAACAGTTTGTCTTGCGGAACTTTTGTTTCCCAATGACTCTTTGGCTCCGCGGGCAGCAAGATGTGATGACACAGAAAGTCAGCATAAACACGAAGTGGCCCCCATTGGTTGCAAGCCTTCTCCTGGACCGTTGGCTTTCATGACCCGGTCTTGCGAACAGCAGCTTGAGGCCGCAAAGTTTGACATGGACTTGCTCGAACATGCCATGTGCATGTTTTCTACTACAGATGACTGCGTGGATCTGCAAGTTGACTGGAGCGCTACAGGACTCGGTTTTGTAACAACAGGCGTTCTGACCAGTGCGTCCCAGTTGATGCAGCCACGTACAAGGGATACTACTACAACCATTACCAGCCGTTTTGCCACGCAAAGTGGCAAGACCACTTCAGCGGAGCCTTCTGCTACAGCGACGGTGGTTTTTCAGGTTGGGCAGCGGATCGTTCTGAGAGACCTCGCAGATATCAGCTGCAATGGACTGAAAGGAGAGATTATCACGGCCACTACCTCAACAGGTCGATATGGCATTCGATTGGAGAGTGGCCGACGTGTTTCCATTCGGCCGCAGAACCTGGAGACAATCAAGAATGACAAATGTGAGGAGCTTCTTGGCCAAAGCCCAGTCCGCGGAGACCCAGCAAGCTCAGAGCCGGGAATGTTTGCAAATTTGAATCTTGGGGACTTGCTGAAGGCCCAGCAGCAGCCTCAGCGTTTGTTGCGGCAGCAAGCGCCTTTCAAGTTCCCACCTGGCACAGCCAGGCAAATTTCATATTGATCGGCTTCGAATGTCAAAGACATTTTTACATATGTGCTTGGTTTGGCTGCTGCCTTACCCTGCGCTTTGCGAGTGCTCGCTGTGAGCCGGGTTGTTCTTTTCACACGCCCATCATGGCCCAGCGGTCTTTGCAGTTAATTGGAATACAGTGCAAGGATGAAATTTATAATTGCAATAATTTGGATATAATTATGGGACTTTCGGCCACAGTTGCCGTTCGTCCTTGGCCTACATCATGAAGCGCGCAATGCGCTTCGAAGATTGCACACTTTCGCCATGTAAATTTATGCTTTTACATTTGGTGACCATAGTACGCTTAGGCCGACTATGCTCATCCACTCATGACATGAGTGCACAAGCCTGGAAACGCTGGAAAAGGCTGGGGGTTGGGAGGGAGCGAGACCAGGAGCCAGGGGTATCCTGGCGGCCCTTTAAAGGGGAAGCCACGAGCTTCCAGGAGGAACCAAATGCTAGTAGAATTCGGCTGCTTATTGACCAGCCATTAACCAGGCACCAAGCATTGTTGGTGGATGGCTTGTCAATATTGAATGATTCATTGTGCTTGATGATGCCTGTTGATGGAGATTAGTGGTGGTGAATGCTGTTTAATTTACATCAGCCACATGCTGTATTTGACGCACCCATCGGCAGGTTGAATTCAGCAGCCCACGTGCTTAATCAACCATCGAACTTGAACCGTTCACATGAGAGAGAGAGTCAGCAAGAGATGGAGAGATACTTACATCACATACATATTATGGGTGTCTCTCAAAATAGGGGATCCCCCAAATCATCCAATGTTTGCCATCTATAGTAATAAACCATCAATTTTTGGGGTACAGTACCCTTATTTTGAGAAATCACCACATACACACTATATGACATACTTTTTGTATGGTCATGAAAACGTGCTCTAGGATTCCAACAACCAACATGTTTGAATGTTTTCACTGCAACAAACGCGTTTAGTTAAATTTTTTAGTTATTGGATTTAGTCGATCTAACCATCTAGAATTAACCAGGTTAATTAACAAGTAAATTAACCATTTAATGAAACCAGGTTTGTCGTTCATCATCGCCGATCATTGGTGATGGATCCAGATTGATAAAAGAGCATGAGATTCAGCATGTATATGAAATATAGGGATTAACCAGCATTAGATTTTGAATCATAGACATAGACATGAAAGAGAGGGGTGTTCATCAATCTGGATTTCGCATGAGATTTGAAATTCTGAAGGAGAACTCCGCAATCACTAATTGGCCAACGTTCTTGACAATTACCCTGGAAGAAAACATGACTAGCTACTACCCATCACAAAAGCCATCGCATTGATTAGTCATCACTAGCTACTAGTCATCACAAAACTCATGCAGAGTGGCACCCCCCCAATTAGATAGCTTAGGGTATAGCTAGGGTAACCATCAGCCATGGTGGGTATAACTGATATGACACGATATAACTATAGACAAATGCCTTACTAAAGCATATGGTATATCTAGGGTAAGGACCAGCTATGGTAGACATAGCTATACCTCATTGCATCTTTAGGCCGCCAGGTTCTTAGCACCTTGCAGGGACTCGTTCCTTGTGAGCCCCTGTCTAGGCAAGAAGGCTCTTTGCAATATGGCTTAACCAACTTATAATCGTTATGAACCAAAATGAATCACAGTTGCTTAAACTCACAATTATACTCAAGTATGCTTGGCTAATAGGCTAATAAGCATTATGACCAACAATAAAGTAATACCAGGCTTATTACTCAGTACTCAGCAATATAGGCATTACTTTATTACGAGCAATAAAGTTAATCACAGCTGGTTTCCCTTACCATCATTGTTACCCTAGCCGTCACAGCTCCACTTCCAGGGGGCACCACGCTGTAGCTTTCGCCCATGAACCATCCCGCTGCTGCGGAGGAAGCTGATGGACGACATGCCACGGCCCTGTCCACTGGCATTGATCAACTACTTGGGCTATGTCGCTCGGTGCGGGTGGTGAAGGTCCCAGAGGGGTGTGAATGACGGGTAGGGTCGATAGCGGATAGGTTTTTTTTTAATAGAGGTTGATAGCCATGGATAATGGTTGAGAGTGCTGATAATAGGGGATTATAATGGCTGGTGGTTGCTGCTCGGGTTTTATAGGGGTTATAAAAACATTGGATCTTCTAGGGTTAAGTATGGTTGGCAATGATTGGGTATAAATGGTTGATAAAAGGGAAGATTCGCCAGCAATGATGGAGGACAATGGCCAACAAGGATTGTTCTGAACCAGTTATTGATGGGTTTGAACCTGAGGGATGATTGATATTGGTTGTGAAGCAGTATAAGCATGTGTAAGGCTGGGTAATCGTTGACCACTACAGGCTTATTATCCCGTATAACTGGCTGGTGGTCGGGAGGGAGCGAGACCAGGAGCCAGGGGTATCCCGAGTTGGCCCTTGAAAGGGCAAGCGATTTGGAGGTGGTTATGATCAATGATAGTAAGATGGTGGGTTACTGATGGCCCTTCGCCATTAAATGCTTGATGAATATGTTGGTTGATTGCTAGGAAATGATGGCTCTTAACATTTTGGCTGATGGTTCATGATGGGTTGATGATGGCGATATATTATAAATTGGTGAGTTCTTAAATCCTTGATGAAGATAGAAGTTGGCTGGTGATTCATACTGTGACTAGATGCTGGTTGATTGTCAGTTATGGTGAACAAGTAAAGCTCGTGACGGTTAGGTTACATGAATCATTGGTAAGCATGGGTTCGTGATAATTATATAATCTGGACGGTTTAATGTTTATTCTTTGGCGGTGTTGGCTCTCACCCCAAAAAAAAAAAAACATATGAATAACAGTCTATATATTTCCAGGTGTCATCGCTCATTCTCAACACAGAAATCACCAGTATAATTCAGTACAATCATCACCTTGCTACCATCATGAAACACCAACGGTTGATTGTTGCTGTATCCCTGCGCTTGTCTCCGCTTGATTTTGTAGCAGGCTAGCCACAAGAATCAAGTGGTGGTCACATCAACAACCACAGATGCCACATAGAGACAATACAGCATAGTATAACAACCATCGTTGACCTTGTTGCCATTGCCCGCGCCGATCTGTTGCCATGGTCTACTGCGCATTTGTTGCCAAAGAGTGGCAAGTGTTTTGGCCAGTCCAACTGCTGCGATGACGAATCAAACCTGCGAACAGCTCCACCTTGTTGAACAAGTTGCAAGTTGGAGCTGTTCGCAGGTTTGATTCGCATAGCTAGACGGACTACTTAGTGACTACTTGGATGTGTCCAGGAGGGAGGGGTGCTCCTTCTCTCTGTCTTGCGCAATGTATGTTGTGTCCGCAAATGCATGAATGAAACCAAACGGCTTGAGCTCAGAGTGGCAAAGCAAGCTTTGCAACTTTGAGCTCAAGCCGTTTGGTTTTATCTTGAAATGAAGTTGACAAACCGGGTGAAGATTTCTTCAGCCGAAAGTGTGTTGAAGCGGAAGGCTTGCAGCTAAAAGAGGAGGAAGCGCCTGCAAAAGAGAGGCCCTAGGGCAGGCGTGGTCAGTAGAAGCAGGCCTGCTTCTACTGAGAAGATGTAGAAGTAGGCCTGATTCTACTGAGCTGCCCGATGATGATCTTGACGAGAGGACCTTGAAGTGGAAGATCTTGAAGAAGAGGGGCCGGTCCCCCTCTCAAGCGCTTCCTGATAGCTCGGAAGACCATGTTTCTACCAGACGAGCTGTGACTAAAATTGCTGGAATCCGGTTGTGTGGCCGAAGTGGTGAAGATGGAGACACGCAAGGTGCCATGTTTTTGTCAAGTTGAAAGATCTGGCTGGCTCATTGAAGCATCTTCGGCAAGCTCGACTGTGCAATGGAAATTGAACAAAATGCTTCGGAAGGTTTCCAAGGGTGTCGCTGCTTTCTGCACGGCATTCCAATGTGGCATGCTTGTCTGGAGATGCTGCAACCTTTCCTGACGACAGCGATTCAATGGTTCTCCTCTTGGAAACTGTGCGCTCTCTAACGCTGGAGAATTTCTGTGGGGTTAAGCCGCGGGCCCCAGTCCCAGGCCCTACGGCCAGTGGCGCTTTGCAGTTGCTCTCCACGAAGGGCCCTGAAGACACCTAAAAACTCGCCTTACCACTCCTGATCACTTGCACTTCAGCGCATCAACATTTCAGCAAGGACTCAACGGCCAAAACGCCAAGAAGTGTCAGAAGGTTCATGAGCTGGAAAATGAAGTTTGCACTGTGCAATACCCGAATCCTTGTGATCTTAAAGGATCTGATAGGTGGCAATTTGCACCTACAAGGCCATAGGCAGTGCAGATCGCAAAGGCAGCATGGAGGAAGCAACAGCAAAAGAGCAGCTGTTGCTGGATTTGCAGATGCATTCCAGCTACAGAGAGGAAAACGCAGCCATCACAACTGCTCACCGCATCCAGTCACCAACAACCATCCAGAGCCATAACTAGAACCCATGTGAACCTATCATTGACCATTGACCATCATCTAACAATGCTTAACCAACCTTGAAACGTGTCATTCCCTATTAACGAGCCATCATTTGAATTCATATGACCATTCACTAATCATTCGACCCTATTCGTCAACTACCACCATTCTCATCAACGAACCATCTAAGCCATCAACCATTGACTAATCGTTCATCAGCTCGCACCATTTCTACCAACAAACCCACCATAAACCAACCACAAAACCAACCACAAACCAACCATCAGCCAACCATAAACCCCACCATTCAAGCCATCAACCATTGACTAATTATTCATCAGCCCCTTTGCTCACCATTTCAGCAGTAAACCAACCATAAAACAACCATAAACCGGGTGGATTACAGCCACTACCTTAGCTCTTTCGGCTTATTTAGCTTGTGAGCAAGGGATCGATTACAGCCACCAGTCGACCAACCATTCAACCAACCATCAACTTCCACCAGCCATCAACCATCAACCAACCATCAACTTCCACCAACTGCTTGCAACATTTTTCCCCATCAACCAACCAACCATTCAACCAACCATCAACCAACTGGTTCAACTTCCCCCAACTTCCTCCGAGTCCACGGGCTTCGCCGCGGGCGCCCCACCGAGGTGCGGCGCCAGCGCGGCGCCAACGACTTCCGCGACAGCTTCCTGGAAGCCTCCGAGACCTCGCCGCACTGCTCCTGGGAGGCGCCGTGGCGGCCCGTCCTGGTGCGTTGGGTGAGCCGTCCTGGCGTCCTGGCGTCATGGATCTGGGGGAGGCCTATAGCTGGTGGTGAAGCCTAGCTGGTGAGGCTGGTTAGGGGATAAGAAATATGTCAAGAGTAGGGGATGATATGCATAACAATAGTAGGGGATATGTCAGCTACACTCGGCGAGCTGGGTCAAGCAGTTTAGCAACCGATTTCATGGGGGATAAGCAACAAAACTATAGGGAAAATAGCCTGGTTAATGATGGAGGAGCCAGGGGGACTAAGGGTGAAGTGACCCACAGAAATCAATGGCTGATTATCGTGACAACGTTGTGATTCAGTAGCTTCAGCCATGGAACATTTAACCATGGTTTATCCACGGTTTATCATGATTATGGCGAACAATGATGGATAACTCCGGTAATGACACACATCATAAAATCATCCATCAAATGACCATCATTCCACCACGAAACCATCATTCGATGACATTCAACCAGCAACTGACCATGAAACAACGATGAATTTACCCTGGAACATCCATTCACTTACCATGAAACATCCGTTCTATTGCCATTTTTAATCGCCATCCATTGACCAGCAGTGAACCAACCACCAATGACCATTAGTTCACCATTGTGAAGTCTTAAGCACAGTTTCCTATCCATCAATACACCCTCATCCACCCTCATCCACCCCCATCCTTGCTCCCCACGTCTCCAGGTCTACGTCTTTGCCGCGATGACGGAATACCATGTCTATGGTGCAGTGGAGGTTTGGCCTGGCCCCGTAGGGTCTGCAGCTGTTAGCTAAGCCGGCCCCGACGGAAACGTAGACCATCACCCATGGCATCCCCTGGCCATGGACAGTTTCAACTAGCACAGCTCTTGAGAGCCTCGGTCATTTGTAGCCGGACCTGCGCAAAAGTTCCAACCAGTTCCCGTGCAGAAGCTCTAAGCATGAACTGTTGTAACGACACGATTGTGAAGTGCTCCTGCAGTGTTCCACTTACAACATGTGCATTGCAATGCCTCGGCTGTGCATTGCCACAGCTGTTCGCAGATGAAAGCAATCAAAATCAACTCATTTGTTGCCCTAGTTGCTTAGTTAATTCAAGTGGCAGCACCGCCAACAGATGATTGATGATATACCATGTAGCCCCGTCATTTTTGGGTTTTCAATGGTTTCACTTTTGATTAATCGTTGTTGGTTGTTGTCATTGTTATTGCTGTCGCATTGTTGCTGACATTCACAGTATGATTCCAAATATTATTGGTTGTTCTTGGTTTGTATCCCTTTGGTTGCTGGTTGTCTTCATTGTTATCCACTATCGTTGTTGCCACTTAGTTTGCAAATGAGGTAAGTCAGCCAGTTATTTAGCCACTTAGGCACTTAGTCAGTCACTTAGTTAGTAAGGGACTTAGCTACTTAGCTAGTCAGTCACTTTGTTACCTAGTTGGTTGCCTAGTTACCTAGATACCAGTCATAGTGAGTTCACTGGTCGGTGAATTAGTTAGTTAGTTTGTTAGTTAAGTCAGTCAGTTACTTACTTAGTTCGTTAGTCACTTAGTCAGTTACTTAGTCGGTTTGTTATTGAGTCAGTCCATCAGTTAGTTTGTTACTTAGTCACTAGGTTGCCTATTTGGTTAGTCACTTACTTTCTTCGTCAGTTACCTAGTCGAATAGTTACTTACTCAGTTTGTCACTTAGTTACTTTGCTTACTTTAGCTTAGATACCTAGTTTGTCACTTAGTTAGTGGACCCTATACCCATCTATAATCAACATCTCCAGTGGACGTTCGCAGCCTGGAGGCAGCTGCTGGGGTCTTTCGCCTTGGCCTGGAACGCTATGGGGATCGCGAACCCTCCATGCTGGCGGCCTATGTGAACTTCCTCATAGGCACCGGCCCGGGGCTGGGCATTATCAATCATAAATGATCCGAACACCAGCTCCTTTGATCCAGTCCGTCCCACTGGGAAAGAAATCGGCCACAGTGCCAAATTTTTAAACCAGGGATGGCGATGGCAAAATTCAAAGGACTCCCGGCACCATTTAACAACCAGCACGAACTTCATGAACCATTCATACCTTTTGTCAAGCATTACGCATCCTTTTATCAGCTCGTTTTTGCCCAACCCTTCTTGTGATGGAAAATCCTTTCCTTGAACTTTTTACTAACTATTCAATCTATTCATCACCATCATCAAGCATCAACCATCCTTAAAATCTAGCTGGTATACGCCCAACCCTTCATGGAAAGTCCTGGCAGTCACCCTAGTTATGTTCACCGTCTTAGCCAACCAGGGCCTTGTAGTACATGGCGAATCCTTGTGTCCTTGGAAAATCATAGATCAATATAATCCTTGTTGTCATGGGAAACCCTTGTTTCATAAGTATTGTAACCATTATAATATATGATCCTCACCTGATGATACTTAATCCTTGGATCATTCACCATAAGTATTACCATCTATCATCCTTACACGAGCTAGTCTTATCATGGTTCAAATCCTTTCCCTTGAAGCTTTCTCGCCTCGAGGTTGCAACGACTTGCGCAGTGCACGGGCCGAACTGACCCAAGGGGTGCTGGAGAAACTGCAGCAGGCGACACATGGCGACACCAACGTTGCAGGGTCCCTGGTTAGGTGTGCCATGGTTGGTGGTGGTGGTGATGGGTCCAATTGATTGATGGTGTGTAGGCTGGTTGGTTAAGTGTTTGGTAGGCTGGTTGGTGATTTTGATCATTGATTGAACTATTGGTTGATGATTGATGGTTGTTAAACCAATTCATTATGATTTACTATTTTTCGTTAGTGAATGGACGAATTGATTGATGTTCAACACCCATTAGGAACGGGCAACAGCGGTTAGTGATTGGTTAGGTTGGCGGCTTTAAACACTCTTGTTTTAGCCATACCTGGAGATGATGCATCACCCTAGCTAGCCCTACTAGAACTTCAATGCCACCATGGATACACCGCCAGCAGGGCAGCCCAGCTATGCCTACCGCACCAGGCGGTTCGGGATCGCTTGGCCAACCGCGAAGAGAGCCGCGCCCTTCGCGAGAGCTTGGCATTTTTATGGCAGAAATGGGCCAGGCTTGGTGGCAAGAAGCTGTAGGAAATGGCAGCTGGGAAGCTGTGGATGGTACTTCCTTAGCCCCAAACTGCCATTTGGCGAGCTGGGTCAAGCAGTTAACCAATCAATAATTAGGATAAAAACCATCATACTAGAAGGAAAACAATGGTTAATAGTGGGGAGCCAGGGGTACGGGGTGAACTGACCCACAGCCATTTCTTATAAGTTTCAAATTCCAAGTGACAAGTTATATCACTTGGAAGCCAATGAAGTTATGGGCGATTCGCCAGGGCACAAGCATTGGAGTTGCCTGAGTCCTGTGATGTGGACGCCAGGCTGGAGAACTACTTTGGGGACTCCGAAGCCGTACGGAGAGCGACATCCTTCAGGGATTCGGAAACGTGGCAGCACTCGTGGCGATGGCTGGTTGGTCAATGGGCTAATGATGGGGCATGAATGGTTAGTAGTGATTGATAGTGAGTAAATATTTGGGTAATAATTAATGAGTTGGTACTGGTTAACAGCGGGTTGAGAATGGGTTCAGAATGGTTAGTAATGGTTAGTAGTGCTAATAAGGGGTTGAGATTTTTTAGTAATGGTTCATGGTGGGTTAATTGTGGGTCAATGATGAGGTAATGATGGGGTAACACTACGTGAGTAGTGATGAATTTCTGTGGAAGATACTGGGTTGAGAATGGTTAGGAATAGGTAAATAGAATGGTTAATAATGGGTTTATGATGGTGAGTAATGGAATTAGCACTGGTGGCTTAGTCTTCACTGGTTAAGAGCATCTATATACTAACTGACCGTCAATGTCAATTGAAGGACATGACGATAGGTAGGTAGCTTAGTTGGTTTGGTTGGTTTGCGGGTTGGTTCGCGGGTTGGTGGGTTGGTGGTTGCTTGTTGGTTGCTGTTGTTGTTGCTGCTGCTTGTTGAAAACATATTTGTTGGGGCCTAGGTGTCATGATGCAGAGGTGCAAGCAGGAGGCAGGAGAGAATACCTTGTGTTACAAGCATTGCCCTCATGATGATGTCATGCAACTATGTTTATCACTATTGTCATACCCGTGTTTGATGCCTATTACCATCTTCGTTCAGAGCCGTAGCTGTTTATTTTCATCAGCTGATGGTGGCGCTAACCGTTTATCCTGTTGTTGCTATCCACTCAGCTGATTGGTGGCTACGACTTTGGAACGAGACATCTCACTTTAAGACCCCGCAGCGGCATCATAGGTGTTATCTTGTTTGCCTGCCCATGTTGCACTGCAGCGTCGTTTTTCGAGGGCACGAAATGCGGCTGCTCAGATCGATAGATCCCAAGTGGTGTACCATTGAGATGTCTCATGCATTGCATATGACATGGTTGGACAAATCCTTAGCGCTTGCGCCAGCTAAGCGGGCAGCAGTGATCCAGCATGGGCAGGGATGGGCAAACCAATGGCTCGGCTGGCTAAGGAATACCGAAATTTGCAGCGAGACCTTGAAGTGGACGAGGAGAATATCCTTCAAACGCCCATCTCCTTGGGACTGTGCCTGGGAGCATCGGCCCTTGCCACAATGATGCAGTAATAGTAACAGATTGTATGCTGTCATCATGACTTTCGTACTACCATCATCGCCATCATCATCGTCATCGTCGTCGTCATCGTCATCATCATCATCATCATCATCATCATCATCATCATCATCATCATCATCGATGAACCTAAAAAAACACGGTTGTCAGTTCCTTCATCAGTTACATGCACTGATGATAAGAAGCATCCAGAGAGGTGATCAAGAAGTAGTAACAGTGATCACTGACGAATGTATGAAGTTTTTTTTGAAATTCAGCTACCAGCTACCATTTATTTATTGAAGAGTCATGTATAATTCATATGAGTACCCAATTAATCAATCAGTTTCAATTTATTCATGATATTTAGCATAAATAAATTTGTTGATTTTTGTCGACCAACATGTTTTGATTCATTGTCGATAAATAATTTCATGAACTCAGCAAGAATCATGACAACAAGGTGGTGACTTCTTCCAGTGTTTCAAAAACAATCAATGAGTTGATTTTGAGCGAAGCCCATGCGTCCACAATGCAGCCATAAAGAATACAAACCCGCTCTTACTTGTTGTAACTTCTAGCTGACCTTCAAGAATACTACACTGGTGTATATCCACATTGCAACAAACACAGCCACCCCTATGGAACTTGACACATTTTCACACTTGTCTACATGCATTGATTCCAGATCGTTTTTTTGGCACATGAAGTCTATATGTCTCAGAACTCATCACCCAACAGGAATAAGATGGTGGTTTCTCAAAACAGGGACCCCCACAAAACGATTGGTTTATGAGTATTAAGGATTGATATTGGATGATTTGGGGTGAGCCCTACTTCAAGAAACACCCACATGAATCAATGTTGTGTTGCTGTTTGATCATCCCATGGCGGTCACCTTGGTTCCCCAGCCTTCGCATCAAGACTTAGGGCCACCAGCATCCAAGAAGTGGAGGAGAGCTTTCGGTTCCTGCACCTTTTGCCCAGGCACCTGGGTTGGCATCGTCGCGCGTGGAGTGGAGCGAGCGTCAGAAAGAGTGCTACTAGTATCTACTTGTAGTAATTAGTCTTGTCATTGTAGCACTTCTTGTTTGTGTTTCTTGCTCTTGCGGTAGTTGTTCTCGTTTTTGTTTTGTTCATGAGGTGTGTTCACCTGCCTGCTTCTGGCTACAGAGCATGACAGCCCTTTCGAGGGAAACCTTCCAACTTCCAAAAGAAGCAAGACAGAGACGCACTACACACAGTTTCCGATAGTGGCGACTCATATGTCTTGCCATGGCTTACTTCAACAAGTAACCCGTACAATTTGGTACAATGGCAGATCCATATTGATAACCACCACCTTATGGATCTACCACAATAAAAACACGGGTGATCTACATCGCGCCAAGCATGGAGGTTTGGTTGGCATGGATCTACCATCATTCATTAGCCATTAGCCATCACCTATGAATCATTGATAAACTTCACCCACGCTTAATCAGCAAATTACAAACCATCTGCCAGCCATGATTTGCTGTATTGCTGTTGTATAGCCATCATGTAATCATAGAAATGTTCGACTGATATGCAGCCATCCATCATCAACATTGTAAACCAACCATGCGCCACCTTTTCGCCAACCAAGGTCTCGGAATCACATGTCCCCTGCACCTCTAGCAGTGCAGCTGGAGGACCGATGCCTACGCTGCCACATCAACAACTGGGCTTTGACTTGATCAGAGTGGTACCTCTCAGGGGTTTTATCTCAGGCGAGTTCACGTTTAGGGTACCTACCAGGGTAACCTGGCAACCACCAGTTAAGTTTCTTGGCATGGGTGACTTCACTAGGGTGACTACCAGGGTAACCATGGCAACCACCATTTGAGTTCCTTAAGATAGGTGAATTTAGTTTGTGCACTTCCCAGGCTTGTGGGAGATAAAAACTGGCTTGTTAAGTAGCCAACCTCCGCCAACTTAGAACGTTGGGGGTACCACTGTACCACTCTGTAGTGGCGAGGTCGTAGCCAACAACTGTGGAGTACCCGAAGTCGTTGACGAGCTGAGGGGTAATTCAAGGAGTACTTAGCTGGTTCTAGACTAGATAGTAGCTGGGTGTTACTAAATATTTAGTATTGTCAAATCCCTGTTTCCAGCAGCATTGAATCAACAGCTACTATTTAGTTTCAAGTTTTCTTCATCCAGACTTGAAGCCACGGGGGTGGCAAGCAATTCCCTATTCCAGAGATCGGATGGCGCTGACCATATTTTCAAGCATCAAGTACTTCTTGTTAGGTATTCATAGTTATTGGCACTTTTGTGAGCGCCATTCGCCATTCATCCTTTTTCATTAGCCAGTGGTTATAGCTATAAATTGAGTAGTAATCCCAATTGATTGACATTCGCAATCACTTGTGAAGCTTGACTTGTTTTTAGCCGTTATTAATTAAGCATCAATCACTGTGAATTGTGAAGATTTGTAAGCCACACTTATCAAGTTGTCCGTTAACAACCTATGAATAACGAAGCACGATCATCAGTGTTAGCCGTCAGCCATCACAATCAATGTTAGTTGCTTGCACCATTTTCCCTCATTAACAGGCCAACCATCATTAATAATTCAATCTTGGTTAGCCATAGTTGTCAACCATAGAAGCGATAGTTTTAAAGATTAATTCACCAGAAAACCATAGGTGAACCACGTGTCAATCATTGGTCAGGCCGAACTTAATCATACATGAACCATTAGCCAAACAAAGGTTGACCATATAGCTCATATAACCACTGGTTAAAAACCATTGATACATCAATTAACCACAGATAAACCACCAGTTCACCACAGTTAAACCACCAGTCAACCATATTCAACCATAGGTGAAGCACTAGTCAAACATTTCTCTCAAAAAAGCGCTTGTCAAACATTGGTCCACCATTTTCTATGTGCCAGGTTTTTTCCCTTGCAAGAAGCTTTTCCTTGCAAACCTGGATTAGCAAAGCCTAAGCCAGATGGGATAGACTCTATCAACCATATAGCCAGGTCCACCCGAATTTCACCACAGGTCCACCAGAAATTCCACCAAACCTTTCACCAAACCTTTCCCCATGGATACCACAGGTTCCCGGTTCACCATGCACTTCACCGCCTCTAAGCACTTGGTGGTTTCTCAAGTCATAGGGGTACCCCTAAATCATCCATTAATAGTCATTTATAGTAATAAACCAACCATAACTTTGGGGGTCCCCTATGGCTTGAGAAACCAACCATTTTGGTGGATCCCCATTGGTGGTTCCCCTGTCATTAACCATTGTTTTCCTATAGTTTCTCTTCAAATTTCAAGCCGTAGTGCCAAGATCTTTTTTTAAGTTGAAACACGTGGCTCGAAAAATGGATGGGAGAGAGATCTTGGTATACAGAATGTAGAAGTTCCAACATAGTTTGTTGGTTATTAACCACCATGGCCGTTGGATCCCCAGCTGTCGCGGCCAGGACCAGGTCGTTGCAGACGCCGATTTGGAGCACCAGCGTCTGGCCGGTGCCGGTGGCGCCTCGGCTCGCCTGGGGATCCTGTCGCAGGTGGCGCGGCCGGATACGTCGAGCCTTGGCGGCAGCGGTGGCCCGGCAGCGGTGCCTGGGAGGGTGCCGTCGTGGCACCGGGCCCCGGTGGCTGCTCACCCCGGTGGAACCATCCCAGGTGTAGGTGTAGGGAGTGGTATCTCAGAGGTGAAGTTAGGAGAGCTAGGTGGTAAGATGTGGAAGATGTGGTTTAGAATTAAACCAGTATACTTTGACCTCTAGGTGGTAAGCCCTATCGGGTAGCTGAATTTACCTCTTTAACATTGGTAGTAACCCTATGGGGTTGTTGAATCAACCCCTATGATCATGGCTACTTACCAGTTAAAACTAGGAATGCGCATCCAAGTAGGATGTCCAGCTGGGGTGGGACGTAACCATGTTTAGTTGCACCCCAGTTTTGGTGGCTAAACTAGCCCCAAACTGACCACGATGAATCTTACCACTTACTAACTTCACCATTGGCTGAAAAATGCCAAAAGAGATAGTAGGCATGATTCAGCAGTACGTCGCTTCCAAAAGCGTCATTCATCATGTCGTGATTTCCTATCAAGAATGCCTGTGATCCAACTTGTTGCCCACTATGAAAGCCATCATTTGATGAGCCGCACTTGGTGGGGCCGCGGCCCAGGAAGATGTTGGCCTTCAAGCCGGCCCTGGATGTGGTGAGCAGCCGGAAACGCCAAGTCGAAGGATTGCCTCCGGACCAGAAGGGCCAGGACTGGGGCCATCGCTGAAAGCGCATGGAGGTGACCAGCTCGGACCCAAGCAGAACCTGCAGCATTGGTTGATCTACTGCTGCCCTGCTACCCCTCACTTTTTTGGAGCAAAAAAGCACTTGAACAATCTTTGAACATGATATAACATATGCAATCATATACACATATACCCTGGCACATTTCAACGATCGAGTGGTGACTTATCATTTGATATCGGCGGTTCTTGCTGCTTGTTGTCGTGATGGTGGTGGTTGGGGCTGGTGCAGCATCGAAATCAGTTGTTTCACCTGTGTCGAGGGGTTGGCCCGGCAAGTTCCAATGATGTGCCAGTGATGTCGCTGATCGGAAATCTGACCTAATGGGGTCCCCCCTCGGGACTACTAACTTAGGTTTTAACGAGGGCAACTACCAGTTATGGTACGCATGTTGCTGCAATTTTTGTTTGTTTTGGATAGCCAACTTCTGCATCCCACAAGTACATCCCAGGAAAACTTCGATGGTGAAGATCAATTCAGATCAATGGTGGTTCAGCGTTTGTTTGGTAGCCAAGATCAGCAGCTTCTCACTGTGAAATCTGCCGCTTTTTGGCGACCGATCATTTTCAAGGATTCATCACCTTGGGAGGTCTAGCTGCTAGTGACTGTCGATATTTTTGTTGGTGAATTACACAAAACAGCTATTTAGTTTTTTTCCTCAACATGAAGGTACCCAAAAAATGGTTGGTTCATTACTACAAACAAGTTATTATTGGATTTAGGGGCACCCCCCCGTTTTGAGAAACATCCTGATTGATAAGCTGGTGGGTGGTGTGTCAATATATGGATCTGCCGCCTTGACATCTCACGAAGCTTGGCCCGGTGCAGCCCAGCTCGGCAGCTCGCAGGAGGCCCAACTGCCAGTGATGATCCCCAAATGTTTGCAAGATCTCTTGGCCGTGCTCCCCTCCAGGCGGTGATTCGTTGTTGCCACATGCTTTGGTGGTTGCGTTCTCGTAGGTGAACCTGGAAGTCAACTAACCTGGCAGTGAATGGACAATCCACCCTCTAAGGCTTGGTTTCCCATGCTTTGCCATAGAAAATGCGGATTTTTCATTGCCAGGTTAGTTTACCAGAGTTAAGATGGAAGTAGAAAATCAATGAAAACAATCACATGCAGTGGTTTACATATAAGAAATCGTGTTTTCTAGCTTCCAGGTTATATAATGTGCCAGAGAGTATATATGAGTACCAACCGATGGTTAGCAATGAAGTGATAAATAGATGATGGCGAAGAAATTGCTCGCGAATTGATGCGAATTGTTGATCATTCTGATGATCCTTAGTAATTTTCTTGTTTTTCGCTGGCACCATTTGGGATTATTTACTTGTTCGCCTGTTTGGCGACTGGTTTTGTATGATGGTGTTCGGCAGAGGTCCTGCGAGATGGATTGCAAAGCTATGGTATTCTAGACTTGTTTCGACGGTCTTGAATGATCCATCAGATTAACTTGTGGCACTCGCCATGTCAGTTCCCCGCTGCGATCCACCAAAAAAACCTGAGAAACTCAGACTTCGACCCTCCTGATTAACAGCTGGATCTCCTTCTGGACCTGACTGAGCATTTGCCCTCCTTGTTGAGGGGCGTCGATTTGGCCGCCTTTTGGAGTCAGGCCGATGAAGGGTGCCAAACCCGATGTCGACTACCTCCTGACTGTCCTGCAGACCGTGTCCATCCCGCCCGTACCAGTGCCTGAGTCTGAATTTTTGGTGAACATTCTCTCAATCCATTGCCCTCATTGGCAAGCTAACCTGGAACTGGTTGGTGGTGATAAAATGTGATTAACAAATATTGATTGCCTCATATTTTTCACAGGGTTGCTTCAACCACCAACCAGGGAAGCTAACATAAAGATTATCTATTTGCCACGAAACCAGGTGAAGGAATTGGACACTTTCCGCTACGACAGCTTGCGGCTCCTGAAAAGCGAGGAGGACAGCAACCGCTTAGATCATCAACAGGATGGACTGGGGGAACCCTGGGATTCTGTCCCGTCAATCCAGGCAAACTATCAGTTGTTTATCCGAGAATTAGTAATTAGTGAGGCTACGAGTTAAGAGAAAGCAAAACGAAATAGTTAAGTCAAATTATCAGCAGTTGTTATGGAACACGACTATTGACCACTAATTAAGCTTCAATGCTCCACTGCATTGATTGTGTACATTATTCAGCCCGTTGTTTATGAGCTGGACATTTGGTGCGCTCTATTTTCAAGTCACCTTTTTTTGGGGATATATAGTAGCCTATAAATCAGCAAGGGAACTATGGGGACTATGATCCTGAGCAATCGGGATGCGGCTGGAACGGTGGGTCACTCAAAAACGCAGGTTGGTTAGTTGGTTGGCTAATTGAAGGGAATCCAGCGACAGTTCAACACGACGGCAAACGCTGGTTGGTCACTTTACAATGTTCAGTAATTAACATTTTTTTTGTCCATGAGCATTTCAAGAGAATAAGAGTTTGTTAGCGACACTTATTTTAATGCTATTGACAGTTGAGCTGGAAACTCATATATATCTTCAGTTGATTTAGCTGGTAGCATGTGGTAACTCATGCAGTTTGGCTTCGTCATGAGTAACCAACCGTCGGTGATTGATTGTGATTGATGGTTGCTTCACCTAACTCATTCCTTTACTTTGACTCACTGCACTCGCGGGTGCTAGCCTTTGCGGACGAAGGCTTGACCAATGAGTCCATACGGATCATGGCTCTAAAAATCCGAAGGCTCCATTGTTTTTCCATGGGTTTCACCGTAACAACCATCGTTTGACTACATGGTTTGCAATGGTTTCTAAACACCATCAGAGCCAGCTGAGTTGAACTAAGGGATTAGTTCTCGACATTTCTCGACCAAAAGCTGGTTTAATTCCGTTGTTTGCTCATATTGGAATCCCAGGGATTGGCTGAAGCGGGGTTGCTGACATGACCAGTGGCCCCGGGGTTGCTGACATGACCAGTGGCCCCGCTTGGCGCGTGTCAGGACCGCGTGTTTCTGAAGGATGACATGGATGAGGATGGCGAAGGTGAGCTGAAATGGGCCCCAAGTAAGCCCCGTTGTGACAATAGGATGGGGAAGAAGAACCGGCCCATAGTGGACTATACTCAGATCGGCTGGGTCCACTATGATCCGGTTCTTCTTCCCCATAGTTTATCAAATTTTGGGTAAGGGCATCCCCTTCCGAGATTATCCGAAATTATGGTCCATGGCTGCCTTCATGCTGTCGCAACAGCCTTTTGAATCAGAAAGCGCGCACCAGTGTATATTGCCCTAGAAGAGAGTTGAAGCATTCTAAAACGTAACATGACCATCATGGCCCAATTTGGCGGCTTCTGGGTTGAGGTTTGATCAACTTGAACTCGATTGGTGTTTTTGTTTCGCTCTGGAGGGAGCCTGCAGAAGCTGAAATTTGTCCCACTTACCCAGGCATCAAATTGGCCACTGACCAATCCCGGTATCAAGGCACCAACCGTCCCCACTTCAACCATGAAAAACCATCACTAGTCATCAGTGACCATTATCAGTCATCAAATGGCATCAATCATCAACTGTGCTGACTAGTGGTATACCATTCTTCAACGCTAGCTGCCAGCTCAGCTTAAGCACAGCATCGCAGCATCGTTGCTAGGTTTCTTCAGTGCCAGAGCGACTCACTACCGAGAACGACTGCAAGCCAAACGTCCCTCTGTGTACGGGAAGCTTTCGGTGTGGAGAGGTGATAGGATTCCACTCTCGATGGTTGGGTTGGATCAGAAGTCATAAATCTGACTGGAGAAAGAGAGAGAGAGAGAGAAGTTGATTGGAACTGAAATTGAATTTGGAGGTGATGCTGATGGTTTGATGATTCAAGATATTTCAAGATCATTCACGATGATTGTTATGAAGTTGACTGATATTGAACATCTCTCGAGAGACCTTTGTTCAGTGTTTAGCTTTAGGAGTCCCTCCTGCTTGGGGAAGGGATGGATCATGGATGCCATTCCCACTTGTGTGGGTCAGTGTGGCTCTATCTATTCCGCAATACCACTTGGATGTGCAGCTGGGGTTATAAACACGGTTATAAGCCCTATAAGGTAGCTTATAATATAACCCCTAAAAATCATGGCTAGCGACCACTTACTAAGTGGGGGTGCACATCCAAGCACCAAAAAGTATGAACAGCAACGGTGGAAGTTGCGCAGCACAAATTCTGAGTCGAAGTAACTTCTGCGCCTTTTCCACCTACGCTTGGCTGAAGCCGCCACGGCATATGTGATTCACCCACCGGCCATTTCAAGCCACCATGTTTCATCATTCCCAACCTTCACCCACTAATTAACTATCAATCAACGACACCGTTCAATCATCATACCTATCTTGTTGACCTCTTATTACTTCCAACAATCAACAAGCCGTTGATGTGAACCCACGAAGCGATTCATTCCGAACCCGGAAACCAGCCCCATTTGAGGTCAGAAGGTGCTGGTGGAGCAGCACGCTAAGCAGGAAGCCTAACGGCTGCCACTGCGCATGTCGTAGCGCGGGTGGGAGAAGCACCGCACGGACGCAAGCGCTTGGAGATAGCTTTGGGACGAGCCTTGGTAGCTTATCGATGCTTAATCTAGCTGGTGATTTCAAATATTTTTGAATTTACCCAGTAATCATTAACAATTGATTGGTTGACTAATATTTTTCATAGGGGTTGAAACCACCAACCAGTAACGGACTGATGGGATTGTCGATTGTAGGATGAATCAATGGTTGGCAGGATACTTAACATGCAGGGTACTTAGGATGAATCAATGGCGGGGTGATTGCTTATCATGCCCCTGGGATACATAACAATGGTTGGCAGGGGTGTTTTTCTTGGGTGGCCAATGACGATGAAATGGTGGGTAGGTGATTGCCGAATGGTGGTTTCTCAATATGGGGGTACCCCTGAATCATCCATTGTTAACCATTCATAGTAGTATACCAACCCTTTTTTTTTGCCCCCTTATTATGAGAACCTCATATGGTGGATGAATGAAAGTGGTAGCATGGGTTCTTACAGGTTGGATGTGGAGTGAAACGCCCGTTGGATGGTGGGTCAAGCCACATCAGCCGGGGCTGATTTCTTCCAGGCTAATCCATAGCCGCCCCTTGGCGAGTGGCTTCCAAGCGATTGCCGCCCAGAAGGTTAACTTAATCCAAATCTACTCATGAATAATGAACCAGTCTCAACCATCATCAACCATCATGGTCGGCAAACAGCTCCATTGGTAATGATTTTGAATCAACCGTCATCAACGGAGAGCAGGAATAAAATGGAATAACCCTGATAACAATGTGATTGATGGTATATAGGTCAACTGATTAGAGAAGTAGTATTAGTTGACCAGTATGACTGGTTGTTGCATCAACCTGGCAGCCTCCAACGTTTGGTATGAAGCCTGCAAGCATGGTGCCACCAATCACGTGGTTGATAATGGTGCAAGATCGCGGCAATACTGAACAGTGGTGGGTTTATGAAAAGAGTTGGCGACTGTATATCCACATCGTCAATGATGTAAATTATATTTGCCAACTATCCGATGAAGCATGACGTGAATCAAAGTTGCCAACTAACCATCAACAGTAGAATCGTGGTAGCGAATTACAAACATGATGCTTGATGATGGTTCAAGACGCTGACTCACCGTTCGGCTTGACAGCTGCCCTTTCATGGTTGGAAATGTTGTCTCCCTATCCGCGCATGGGCCGAGACTTGCGCATCCCGCTAGCGCTTGGCTTGGTTTGTCCAAAGACTGCGGCGCGTGGCAAACGCGTCAGCTGCGACGCAACCATGGGTGGTCGGGGGTGGGATGCCTCCAAGTCCAGTAGTGAGCAGGGATTAAAGTCAGCTCAATGGCTCCAAACCAGTTGGTTTTGGTACTTAGGACTTTAGGAACATTCAGGAACCAAAAGTTTAGAATGAATGATCATGGGTAGAGCCAACTTCGCAAAGAACACATCAATATCTAACATGGCATCTAATATGGCGAACTGTCGGATCTCCAACAAACGATCAAGGGCGTACTCCATGCTTCAACTGCTTGGTTCATTGTTGTCGGGCTTGCTGGTGGGCCGTTCTCAGTACCTGGGCTAACGGCGATCATTCCATTCTGACCCCCCCTTTGTTCATTCTAGATGTGTTGCATTCTGTTTCTGTGGATAAACAGAGCATGATCAAGCTAGTTACAAAATATTTGAGAATTTTGAACAAGTTGTACTTCCCCTAGTCCTAAACCAATTCAGCTAACTAGGCTCCCCCCCGTAGTAGACTGTTGGTAAATGATCTACTGTAACAAATTGAACAGGGGGGATACATGGAGGGATGCTCAGCACCTCCAGGACAGCAAGACCTACCGTGGAGTGACCATAGCATTGGAATCCATGCAACCTACCGTGCGAGTAGACAAGGGGCTACCAGGAGGGCCCTCAAGACTCCGCTTGTTTGAAAGTTCTTGATGCACATGTCTCTCGCCAATCTGCTTGGGACTTCCTTCTAGTTGGGATCACATTCCTCAGTGGGCATCTTCGGAGCCAGACGTGGTTTGAACACCGCCCGATCACCATGACATCTCGTATCTTGCCAATGCTCATGGCTGAGTCCGTGACTGCGTGGGGTGGCAAAACCGGCAGCTGCGCTAGCGGGAAACGAGGTGAGCAATACTTGGTGATCCTGGGTGATTACTTGCAGCTGGGGTTCGTTCACGGGGAGCTCACCCGGGTTCACCCTATAACTGGTTGGTGGTTTTCAACATGTTTCATTTCCCTAGTAACTTGCCCAGATTTTTCAGGTTCAAAATACATTAACCACCTAGTAACTGGTTGGTGGTTGGTCGTTTCACCCTAGTAACTGGTTGGTGGTTTTCCGAAACCACCAACCATGCAGTTATAGGGTGAAAAAAAATACATAGTTACCAGCTTTTCAGGTTAAACCACCATTTTTCACGTTAAAAATGTAGTTCAACCACCAAGTGCTGTTTGTCAGGTCACGTGCGCACGTGACCTTCCCATGGTCGTCCCTCCGAGTTGCCGTAGACCCAGCAGCTTCCCATGGAGGTCCCCCGGGGATGTCCACCAAGGCCACCAAGGCACACGCCAGGGCGGACCTCCCGAGAGGTGCGGAACTCGGTGTGTTCAAACCATCCGATGGTAGCTGAAAATGACCATTTTTTATAGGTAAAACCAGGGATTAAGGGAGATAACTGGTGGATGAATGGAGATCAACCATGATTATAGGGAATAAAAAACCTGTTGTAGCTGAAAACCCATTGATAAATATCATGATGAATGGAGATAAATGGTGGATGATCAGCTGAAAAAATATGAAAAAATGCTCAACAATTGCCATGTTCATAGGGAAAACTACATTGAAATACATGTTAAAGATCATGATGGATGGGTATAAATGGTGGATTCTCCATTTCCAGGTGCCAGAGAGTGTTCATGGTTGATCATGCGGGGCAATGATTGTCAGGGTGATTCTCAACGAAGACGGATGTTGAGCCAATCCGCGTTGGGTTTTGATGTTTTATGAGTTTATGATTTTTTCCGGCTGAGTTCAAGCACCATTTGCACCTCAGAGACGATCTTCAAGGTATAGGTATGAGGATTTTTTGGAGTCCTCGGTGATCTTGTGCTGATTGGGTGGTTTTTTTCTGTTGATCCAGTTTCTGAGAAAAGCTTAACATGTGAGTTGCTAGTGTTCCACGCATTCCTGGGCTCACATGAGTGATGTTCTGCTGACAAAAAATAGGATGATCCAGCAGTGGGTGCCAGCAAAGATTTGCGTGCTTTTATGTAGACATCTTGCATGCACACATATACATGTGCATACATGCGAGTAGCTCTGTGTGTGTGCGCGCTTTGTCTGACAGAGCATGCAGCGTAGATGCTACGCATAGACGGTCTCACATCTCAGAAAAAGAAAGCGTGGTTGGACAGACGATTCGCGTTTCCATGATTCTTCCCAATCATTGGCCAGGATTTGACTATCATCAATTGGTGTTTTCTCAAGCCAGTTAGGGGACCCGCAAAGTTACAGCTTGTTTAGTGCTAGAAATGGTTGGTAAACGTTGATAACTGAGGTACCCCGCCGCTCGTTTGATTCTTAATCACCAAAAGGCGAACAGGCAGTGAGCCAACATCAGCAAGTATTAGCCACGTAAGGCAATGCCATTTACAATTTGCGACATCCCTGGCTGAGATTGTTGTATACTCAGCTGGAGCAAGAAGCGTCAGACGTAGATCCTTGGCCTTTGCGAATTTGCAGCGGCCTGTTCACCCTTTTAGCTATATAATTGGAAATGTTGGAATGTATTTGGGCTACTGAAGTTTTGCAATGTCGCACATATCCAGCGTAAAGAATGACTTTACAGGCTACAGCAAAAAGGTGCGGGGAAAAAAAAACAAACTTTACATGTAATTAACTAAACGACCAATACGCCCATGGCAAATGCCCAACAATTAATGTCAAGTGGTCAGTTTTAACAGTGACCACTGTTCAGTTTGATAGTGGTAAAAGAGTTGAACAGTGTCACACTACCACTATCAACTGAAACTGATCAACTGATTCCTGATCAATCAAACTGATCAATTGATGCCTGATCACTCAAATGAAATTTCATTACCACAATCAAATGAAATTTCATTACTGAAACTGATCAAGTAATTGATTGAAAAAAAGGCATTCATTGATCAGTTTGATCAGGCTCCTTATGGCTCCTTTCAGTTGACAGTGGTCGTGTGAAACACCGGCAGATCACCCTGGCCCGGGTCGTCGCCTGGAGGCCGTGCCGTCGCCGAGGCCCCTCTAGTGCTGGGTTTCGGGGGCGCGTGTTGATGCTACCAGGAGTGGCAACTTTGAGGAGTCGTATGTTTGGTTATCAGGAGTGGTATCGAAACCAGACTGGTGTGATTATAGTGGTTTGTAGCAGGGTTGCAGGTAGTGATTACCTACTATAGTGCGATTCTTGAATACTTTAATAGTAGTTGAAGAATCAATAGTAGTAAGTTTTAGTGATGAATACCCATAGTGGTGATGGTCACAGATAGGAAAGGTTCATAGTGAATAATTATCTGTAGTGGATTTCGTACAGTGGTTACATTGTAGTGGTGAATAATGAATAGTGGTTAATGTTACCTGTGGATTGCAGTGGTGTCGCTAGATTTGGCAGTGGCTACATTTGTTTTTTCACCAGGGTGGAATGTGATGATGACATTGGGCTCAGGCTCAATGCAAGACCTAATTTCAATGCTAAATAATGGGAGATCCATATTAAATAAACCACCACTGGTTGAACATGGACCAACCATGGCAATACTTATACATTTGCTTGGGGTTGGTTGGCCGTACCCCAATGAAGTGCTTAGTAGAGTTAAGTGCTTGGTTCAGCACTTGCTTTAAGCTGTCAAGTACCATTCCCGCCATGTTGTATGATGATTTAGCTGATTTCAATGAAGCTGCATACATATAACTGTGAATTCGGCAGGATTGATTGTAGGTGACTCATGGTTGTTGATGTATTCCTTTAGCATCCCATAACTGTTGAACATATATCTCAATTCTTTGGCACATTCCTTTCACGCCGATATATATATATATATATATATATATATGGTAGGCCCCCCCCAAAACCTACCTTTTTCTATTTTGAACCGTATTTTCCAGTGTTTTTTTACCATATTTAAAATGTAAATTTAAAATATATTTGTTTACCAAAAAAACAAAAGACCAAAAAGTTACAAACAGCAACGTACTATATCTGTAGCAAGGATTAACTTTTTCCGAAGAAAACCAAAAAAACAAAAAACCAACTTTCCAAACGGAATGTTTGGTCAAGGTCAAAAAAGTTGGTTTTTTGGTTTTCCTTGAGTTTTTTTGGTTCTTTTGGTTTCTTTGGTTTTCCCTGTGTTTTTTTGGTTTTTCTTCAAAAGCAAAAAAATTCCTAGCTTTTTTGGTTTTTGACTAAAAACCAAGTTTTTCCAAGGAAAACCAAAAAACCAAAAAAACCAACTTTCCAAACAGAATGTTTGGTCAAGATCAAAAAAGTTGTTTTTTTGGTTTTCCTTTAGTTTTTTTGTTTTTTTTGGTTTCTTTGGTTTTCCCTGTGTTTTTTTGGTTTTTCTTCACAAGCCAAAATTGTCCTTGGGTTTTTTTGGTTTTTTGATGAAAAACCACCTTTTTCCAAGGAAAATTTTGGTTTTTGAAAAAAACCAAAAAACACAGGGAAAACCAAAGAAACCAAAAAAAAAAAATCAGGAAAACCAAAAAACCAATTTTTTTGACCTTGACCAAACATTCTGTTTGGAAAGTTGGTTTTTTGGTTTTCCTTGGAAAAAGTTGGTTTTTGGTCAAAAACCAAAAAAGCAAGCACAATTTTTGTTTTTGAAGAAAAACCAAAAAAACACAGGGAAAACCAAAGAAACCAAAAAAAACAAAAAAACTCAAGGAACACCAAAAAACCAACTTTTTTGACCTTGACCAAACATTATGTTTGGAAAGTTGGTTTTTTGGTTTTTTGGTTTTCCTTGGAAAAAGTTGGTTTTTGGTAAAACAAATTAAAACAAAGAACATTTTAGTTTTTGAGGACAAACTTAAAAAACAAAGAAACCAAAACTTTACTCTACTTACTCCACTCTACTCTACTATCTTCTACTCTACTCTACTATACTCTACTCTACTATATTTTACTCTACTCTACTATTATATCTTTCTATACTCTACTATTTTCTTCTCTGCTCTATGCTTCTCTTCTCTGATCTACTCTACTCTAATATACTTTTTATAGTCTACTCTACTCTACCCTACCCTACTCTGCAGTTCAATGGTTTGATTCTACAATGCTATACTATACTCTATTTTACTCTTCTATACTATCGCGTAGTCTGCTCTACTCTATTCTACTCTACTCGATTCCATTCTACTCTACTCTACTCTGCTCTACTCTACCCTATTCTGCTAGACTCTGCTCTTTTCTATTCTATTCTACTCTATTCTACTCTTTGCTAGTCTGCAACTCAATCATTTTACTCCACTATATTTTTCTCTACTATGCTATTCTCCACTTTACTAGACTATACTATATGCTTCTCTTCTCTAATCGGCTCTATTCTATTATGCTGCACTGTATTCTGCCATACTGTACTGTACTGTACTGTACTATGCTCCACTCTGCACTATTCCACTTTACTATACTATACTATATCATACTCTACTCCACTCTAGTCTAGTCTACTATACTCCTCTCTTCTCTATTCTTTTGTGTTCTATTATACTTTACGATACCCTACTCTACTCTACTTCACTCTACTCTACTCTACTTTACTTGACTGTATTCTACTCTATTCTACTCTGCTTTACTCTACTGCGCGATGCTTTTCCCTACTCTGCTCTACTCTTCTCTACTCTGCTCTACTCTACTCTGCTCTGCTCTGCTATACTGTACGATACGAAATTATACTATACTATACCCTCCTATGTTTTATTCTACTCTATATATTCTACTCTTCTCTACTCTTTCCACTCTAGTATATTCGACTCTACTCTATCCTACTCTTCCCTACTCTAATCTACTATACTATATTCTACTCAATTCTACTCTACTATACTCTACTCTACTATATTCTACTTTAGTCTACTGTACTCTACTCTGCTCTACTCAATTCTATTCTACTGTACTCTACTCTATTCTACTATACTCTACTCTAATCTATTATACTATATTCTATTCAATTCTAGTCTACTGTACCCTACTCTACCCTAGTATATTCTACTTTAGTCTACTGTACTCTATTCTAGTCTAGTTTATTTTATTCTATTTTATTCTACTATACTCTACTCTACTAAATTCTACTCTACTAAATTGTGCTCTACTATTTTCTATTCTACTCTACTCTTCTTTACTCTACTCTACTCTGTTTTGACTCTACTCTACTATATTGTGCCCTAGTCTATTCAAGTATAGTCTACTCTACTCTACTGTACTCTACTATACAACACTCTGTTCGACTCTATTCCATTCTCCTACTCTACCCTACTCTACTCTACTATCCTCTACTCTACTCTTCTTTATTCTACTCTGCTCTTCTCCTCTACTCAATTCTATTCTACTATACTCTACTCTACTCTCCTGTACTCTATATGCCCTACTTTGCTCCATTCTACTCTACTCTACTATACTATACCTTACTCTACTCTACTCTACTCTGCTCTACTCTACTCTACTAAACTCTATTCTACTATACTCTACATTACTCTACTGTTCTATACTATTTTCCACTCTACTATATTCTACTCTACTCTATTCTCGTCTTCTCTACTCTACTCTGCTCTACTCTACTCTACTCCACTCTGCTCTACTCTACTCTGACTAGAAGGTGGCAAAAGGTAGGTTTTTGGGGGGGGGGCTCAGCATATATATATATATATATATTTATCAATCTATTTATATTCTTTTCATATATATATATATATATGTATGTATATATGTCCCAAAGTGAAGGCCCGCTCCTATGCTCACAACAAAAACTGTACTCCCAACATGTTTGCGATGACAGATGCACCAGCAACGATGGGAAAATCTACGTTTTTTTCCCTTAGAGTTGGTGGTCAACAGAAGCCAGGTCCTTTTTCCCATCAACAAGGGGCCCCCTTGAAACCATGATTGACCACTACAAAGGTGGGCCCCCAAACGCTATAAGTTGATTAATAAGCCAGTTGACTCAGTTGACTATAGTTATATCTACCATAACTGGTAGTTACCCTAGTTATAAGCCAAGTTAGCTAACTAAGGGGGCCCACCTTGCAACCATTGGAAACCTTCACAATTGGTGGTCAAAACAACGCTTTCCTGCAGTTTTTTCCAGCCAGCCTCTTGCAAGATGAACATCCCTACGGCCGCGCTTCCAGGCAACGAAGCCACCGTTCAAGGGCCAAGTGGCTGGAGACCAAAGGTGCCGTGGCCATGGTGGTTGTCCATGGCCATGGTGGTCGCACCAAGTCATGGCCATTGATGTGTTGGGCAAAGCATTAACCATAGGGGCTTGTAGACCAGCCAGATGACCCGCCTCAAGCGAGCAACCTCAGTGCCTCAGGATTCCTCAGCCCGGCCTTCGCTCGTTTCAGGTGTCCCAAGCTACGCCGAAACGGAGTTTCAACTCACTGGTGTCAGCTATAGCCAGGCACCAGCGGTGCTGACTGGCCAGGGAGTGAGTGAATGTGCGGTATAACTCCACCGACACTGGCAGTTGATGACATGATGATGCTTAATGATAGGGTGTAATGATAGCAAAAATAGAATAAGCTGGTGGTCAACAACGGTTCATCATGATTTATCATGCTTGTACGGGTTAATTAATTAACAATGGTGAAGAGGGATACTGACAATACAGAATCATAATGAATATCTTGCTAGTTCATGGTCAAGCATGGTAGCATCTTTCGGAACGAAATGGTGAACATGAACCGTTCCAATTTGGTCCTGTTTATAGCGTTTTATTTCCAAAAGGAAAATCTCCCCGTTAAGCAAAACAGCTTCCAAGTTCACTGGCAAACTACAAAACCTTGCTGGTTGCTCCCATCAAAGGCAGATTATTTCCCCTGCTAATTTCATACTTCCAAACTCCGATGCGACCGCCCCAAGCCCAGCCTTTGCTGAAGTTTAACGTGAGCCTTCAAAACTCCTGTGAACCTTGTCCCGTTGACAGCCAGCCTTTGCTGGCCCAAACTTCCAACTTTGTCCCGTAACAGTTGTAAGACCACAGGCTGCCAGGCCGCAAATGCTGGGAATAGTGTTGCTTGCAGGTGATATTTTTCAGCCAATGATGATCATCCCAGCTGGCAACCAAGCTCAGAGACTACCATCTTTGTGGGTTCGATATGGTTCGATTGTTTATATATGGCTGAACTGACCATGGTTACAAACCATTTTCTCACTGGGATGATAATCCAAGTGTACCCCAGACCTGTTGGTTTTTCTTGCACTCCTCCACGACGCCTTTCCGGAAGGAGCAAAAGTCGTTGCGACAAAGATTGGAGAAGCTGCAGAGTAAAGGCAAATATCCTGACAGCAAACTGTGGGAAGCTTAGAGATGAGAATAGATGAGATTATCAGAACGCAGCAATGTCAGAAGAGATGCATGTGAGAACGTGATTTAGCAATGTCGCTGCAGATATTTGTATGAATATATTTATGTTTATTGCTCATATTTATAGATATGTATTTAGTAATGTTTGCACTATCAGAGTTCCTCCAGCCAATCCCATATCCCCTCCCCTGTGATGATTGCCCAGTATCACCACTGGCGGGTTGGGCCGCTACTATTTCCCCATTTGGCTTTCTTATTGGTCGACCTATGCTGCATATTAAGCCTCGTTGGCGGTTTCAACCATTTCGTATGTTCCCTAGTATTACCACCTAATTGGTTGGTGGACTCATTTTTGTTCATAGGGGTTGAAACCACCAGCCAGCATAAGGCGGCCCATTGGCCGGTGAAATCATACCCCTTTAGCCACCACGCGCCAGTTGGCCACAAACCCATCCATCATCCACCCGTTTGGGGTCGCCAGTGATGCCCGATTCAGGGTGTTGCACCATCAACCGTCAACCAACCAATTAGTCAAAGTTTACCGAACCAGGTTAATCTGTAATGCTTGGTTGATCAATGGTTGGTTGATGTTTGATAAATTGTCATGATGAAACTTCAAGGTGCTCCATGCATTTGATAGTTGCCAACCGATCAACTCTGATTAGTTATTCATTTTTTGTTAGTAAGTAAGTATCATCCGTCGATAGTCACAAACCATTTTTGACTGTGCGTAATTCATCTCAACATCATTAGTTGGAATGATAATTACCAAGCATCATTATCCATTTTTTTGATACTTACTATCATTACCTATCTATTTTCTGTTGATAACTATCATTGCTTGATAATTACAAACCATTTGTTGATAGATATTCAGCTGATATATAACTACCAAACATCATTTTTGATAGATCATCATGTTCCGTTCATCATTTTTGATAGATAATCATGGTTAGTTAATCATTTTTGATAGATAATGATAATTCCAACCATCATTTTTCATAGATAATTACTATAGCCAACAGTTCCAACTTCAGCTGCTGGAAGTGCCGCTGAGCCATTTCGACCTGCGAACTCCTCATCTCGGATTCGCGCCGAGGTTGAGCTCCTGCGGCACTTGCGGCATGTTGTTTGAGGCGCCGGAGCGCCGTTGTGACATGCCAAGCAGCGCAGTCGGAATGAGAGGCGTCATAGCGATGATTAATTCGTGATCAATCGCTACTGTTGGTGTTTAGATATAGATAGCCAATTGATATATGTAGATAGCGATCATTAGCTGGCCTTTCTATTATGAATCACTATCGTTGGTGCTTGCTCGCCATGGTCAAAAAATGCAATAAGGATTCATCGCTGACCCATGATCCACCCTGATATTCCGAGCTCAGTCACCACTAGCGAGCCCCAGCTGGTAAGCCAGTAGGATGCCCAGCAAAACGGGTTGCATCTCCATTGGTTCTTGGTGATTGTTGGTGTGTGATCCCCGTCGTGATGAACTATCTGGCTGGTTGGGAGCTAGCTGCTGCTGGAGCCAAGGATATCCCTAGGTCGCTTGAAGGGGGGAGCAAGGCCAGAAGCTACCAGGAGTGGCCTAACCAAATGGTAGTTGAATTGTCTATTAATGATCATTATCATGCAGCTTGGTTATTAATCGTCATAATTCACCAGGAAAGTGTCCAGGAAAGTGGCTTCAGTACAATCATTTGTGGTTTGTCGGCATTTTCCTGTAAACTCAATCATGATTAATCAATCAATCACTAGCTGTCAACCATAGTGCCACCATCATCCGACATCAGTTGATCATTACTTTGCTATCATACACTCTCAAATCACCCTAGTTTAACCATCTTCACCCCAGTTTAACCATAGTTTCACCATCATTGTTGCCAGTTAGCCATCATCAAACCATCATTGCCAAGCACTCACCACCTGTTGGTGGCCCTTCCTCGTGCGACCCTGGGGGGCTGATAGGTCGAAGAAGCCTTGAAGGCCATGAAAGATGCAGGCTCTACGGGACGGTCGGTGGTATCTGGTGGTAGTTGGATGTTAACCTACAATGATGTTTAACTACAGGGGGAATTATGGTAAAGCTACGGTTGAACTAGAGCGAAGATGCTCAAACTAGGGTGAATTGATGGTTGGGTGAAAAATGAATATAATGAATAATGGTGCTTAACGCTAGGGTGATTTTTTTTACCCTAAAAATGGAATTAGAGCCTAAAACCAGTGAACTCACTCTCTCGGGTTGCTGCTGGACTGATTGACCGAGCATCACGTACTTTTGCCGCATGAATCGCCGACCTGACTATCCATCGTGCATAGTTTATGAATAGCCAATTCAGCGCAGTACAATGCACTAATATGCAGGAAAGCCGGCAACAGTTTATATATTTTAGCAATCATACCTTCACCTTCAAGTACATTTAGGCAATATGAACATCAAATATCTTCGAGATAATTCATGCACTTACAATCTTATATTTGTATTCATATCTTTAGATATGTATCATCTATAGTTACGAATGCTATTCTATACATGTTGTATCATTATACATGTTTTTCATATATACACACATGTTTCTGTTTGTAAATTGATATATATATATATGTGCTTTTTATATTGTTTTGTGCAAAGGCTCCATTTTTCATGGTATTTGCATGGTATTTGCTCATTATACATTCTACATTTATGAGCTCTATATGGCCACCGGGTGGACTGTTGAGGTGGGTCCCCGGGCTCCCGCAACGGTGCAGGTGTGCAGGTGCCCTTTGCCAGCAACGAGGCGGCCCTGCAAGCCTGCTGGGGATCCCAGCGATGCCACACGAGGTGTTCAGGCTGGCGCTGGTTGGACCAGCCTGACATGTGCAGGTGGCAACAAGTCTCATGAATGGTGGACAAGTGTGGGTAGATCTGAAAAATATGACAAGATGACAAGTGTGTATAGATCTAGCGGTTGTCAAACCAAGCCTGGAGAGAAGAAGAAGAAGAAGAAGAAGAAGAAGAAGAAGAAGAAGAAGAAGAAGAAGAAAGATCTGAACATATCATCGGATTTTCGTCTAACCAGTTGGATATTTGTACGTCAGCGTGAGCGCTTAATTCTATGTGCTCCATGGGGTGGAGCAGTTGGGCGCGGGACCTACGGATGCCAACGCCCTCGCAAGGCATTGCCCAGGGCCAATGGGAAAAGGCGCGGTGCTTGGCTGCGCGGACGTGTTGGAACTGGGAAAGGGTCATGCTCTTTGGTGGTCCCATTGCCATGCTTTTGATAGATCCATCTGCCATAGAACTAGTTACTGTAGTTGGCTTTCCTATTGAAAATGGAGATTTCTCCAAAATAGGGGGCCGCTCAAATGGACGGTTTATTACTGTGAACGGTTATGAAGGATGACTTGGGGCGTCACTTGGGGTCACTTATTTTGAGAAACACCGAAACGATGGTTTCCGCTGCCTACTCTCAACAATCTCTGGCTGGTGCCTTCAAACTTTCCAAATGATCGGTTACTTGACCGATATTTTGTCACAGTGGTGGTTCAACCACCAACCAGATCCCTGTTTGACTAGGACGTTCATTTTGTGTTCGGTATGTTGGATCTATTTCAAGCTCTAAGCGGAATCTTCCATGAAGGTGCGCGTGGAGGTTTGATGCTTCTATGATGCCAAGCCTGTTAGCCCAATAATATGCATTTTCTTCCCCATACAAATCATTTGTAAGCGTTGTGTGTGTGTGTGTTTCACCGCACCGCTAGGTCTTCAAAGGTATTCTCACAAATAGATCAGGTCAATTCTGATCATCCATGATGAATCGCGGGTTATTGGTGTGATGATTTACGTCTTCTTCATTGTCTGATCGTGATGATCCTAATTCCTTTGATTGGCCCCTTTGGATTATGGTTGATGACCTGCTCTGCAGCATCATCACTGCAAGTAACCAATGCCCTGCATCCAACCAACCAACCCTGCCAGACAAAACTAAAAACACTGTGACTAATGTCACTGGAGATGATTCTGGGAGTGCAACCGTCATGAAGCACCATTGAGGCCATGTCTTTGCTTGGTATTTCTGGTGGGTGATTTTGACCAAAGGTAGTTCTTCACAAATGGTTGGTCGACTCCCGTTTTTCCTGACAGGGCGGTTCAACCACCAACCAGTTGTTAATAATGAAATTGATTATATAACCACTACTAATCAATCATTATCAGCCATCATAGGAGATTTACAGTGTTCACTTCTCGGCCATTTCTTGGCCCCTGCTGACGTTGTCGCTCCAACCGGGAAGACGTTGTCGCTCCAACGAAGTGCCGAAGGCCTTGTGTCTCTTCGAGGGCTTTCGCGATGCAGTGGAACCTTCCAGGGTGCGCACCGATGCCGTGGATGGGTGTGGGCGGTGAAGATGATGCATGGTGAGTCATGGCAGGTGGTCCCGAGGGAGCAGCCCTGTATATCCTGTATCCTTCTACTGGGGGAGCTGCCCCCGGGGTGTTGAAACTGTTTGGTAGCAACGGTTTCATGAAAGTCCATGGCACTTCAACATGATCGATGGACATCAAGCGTTATCAGCCATCATCAAAATATCATTGATCAACAATTAATGGTCATCAACCATCATGAACTTGATTGATGGCACCACCTGTGATGGTATCATTTTGATGCTTAGTGAACTGTTGGTGAGTGGCCCACAATGAGGAAACTGAGGAGCTTCAGTTGTTGCTGGTTGCTGTTACTGGTTGATGCGGTTGTTGCTGGACAGCTAGGCTCCGTGCATGGTCAAGAGCGGTCAACAGTGGGTTGAAAATGATTTTGATATTGGTGATCAATATGCCAAATAGCATGGTTCATTCTTCCATGTGATTTGTGAGTGTAAGTAAGCTTAATGCCATAATTGTTGGTGGATGCCAAAATCGCTACGTACTCATCATTAGAATGGCGTCTCATCTTGGTTGTACTTGACCTAATCAGCCACACTTAAACATGAGCCATGATCGTTGATCAACCTACTCACCTTTAAGTTTTACTTTTATTTTTTCCATATAGTTCACACCAATGGTGCATAATACACAACTGTGGCAGTCTATTCAGCCATTTTTTTCAATAGATATAGTTTACAACGATGAATCATTTGTTTCACAATCTCAACTGTGGCTGCTGAGCGGGCCAAGCATGACAGGAAGGTGTTGCAAGGCAGCACGTGGAAGCGACTTTAGGTTTTGATTGGAGTGGTTGACGGGTTGATGGTTGATAAATGTTGATGACTTTGGTTTGTTGACCCTTGTGACCTAGCCAAAGTGAACTCAGTGGGGGGTACCACCCTGTAGTGGTTGATTGACTGTGGTGGTTCCTGATAGTTCATTCACAACATCAATAGCGATCTAGAATGGTTCTGACGTCTATATTAACTAGTGATGGCTGATGATGCTTGATGGTAGGAATGGCGGATGATGCTGATGCCTAGAATGTTTGATTCTGACAAAGGTCATCCTTCATGGTGCATTGGAGGTCAAGTTTCTTCCCAATACGCGGTTCGGCTTGGCTCAGGATTTCTTTCCCTTCCACGCTAAGTAGCCTTTGACGCACCAAGGGACTCTAGTTGGAGCACCTTCAGAAACACGTGGGCATAGAGATATTTAGAGACAGAGATTTCTACATTTTCCACAAATGCTGGTACTTACATCCACTGGTCAGTATCCAGCTGTCCACAACCATTCTTAATAGGGAAACCGCCAGCTACTTGGAGGTACACCAGTTTTGGAAAAACATAATGTATATATTCGTGTATGGCCTGCGTGCATGTATACACATCGGAATGCATGCACCCGGATCTGGATTTTCCCTGACGCACGTTGGTATATATGCGTGCCTGTCGTATCGAAATGTGCTTACATGTCTGTCATCCACAGTATGTATATATATATATATATGTTTGATATGATTCTATCAGATTCTTTCTTTCCATAAGGAGATATATGAGCATTGCCCAGGAAGGAATTGTCAATTGATGGACTTGATGCGACTTTGATTTTATGACTGTAGTTTATGGTGTGGATTCAGTGAGCACTATTGCAAAACATTCAATTTGTCTTCAACCAACTGGTCTACTCGCTTCCACTTGTGCATCAGCAACACACCTTTATGTCTCTTGGTATAGGTGCATGTCCGGAAAGTATATGCACATATGCAGTCCCATGTCCTCCTTTAACATGATTTCTTGAATGTGTGGTGTTCATACACTGGTTCATGTTTGATTATAGGTGACAAGAACCAGCAATAATAGGGGATGGCCCTGGATAGCCAACAATAAGACTTTATGCTTCAATCAATCTACGAATCGATGTTTGCAGTTCTTTGTCGCGTGCCGGCGCTCTGCCATGAAGCTTTTTGTGAAACCCATCGCGGGCTTCATTGTTGAAGGACGGGGCGTTTCGGCTCAGGGGCGAATGCCGAAAACCTCGGGTGTCGCTACCCCCATGATGATCAAGAACCTGTGCATGTACAGCAGCTCCTGGATTACTACTTAGTGGGAATATGATGGAATATCACGGAATTTCAGTACGGATCACGGATAGGCGATTTGCTTCTGGTCAGGTGGATGCTGGCACAGCACATCAACATGATTCACCTGAAACCCATATGACCCTTGTTTTGGATGGTCAACCCCGAATTCTATGGGTGTCAAACCTAGCAAAACAAGGGTCTTTTAGGCTCCAGGCATGCTTAGGTCTTGTCTTGTTTTGCTCAGGTGCACAGTTTACATGCCTAAAGACCTACGTTTTTGACACATTCCAACGTACCTTGAGCCTCAAAGAGCCTCAATTACCCCATAAAGTGGGTGAGTGCCTAGAAAACACAACTAGTGTCTAGTTGATGAACCATGTTAAGTCAGAATTGAGAATTACTGACCATCATTTTCACTCTTAAACGCAACCTGTTTGCCGAACAGTGTCTATGTCGAACACCGGCGACGCGACCTGTCAGGAGATGAGGGAACTGCCCTGGTGGAGGATATCGTTGGCCCGCGGCTTGGCCCTCCAACATGTATGGCTGGTGTTTCTTTTTTTGTGTCGTCCGGGCAATTCTTAACAAATGGTTAGTTTATTTTCTGCTTGGTGTTTTCAAACATTTTTTGTTTTCCAAAGAAATCAACAAATGGTTTGAAATTAGGAAATGTTTTCCAAATATACATATTTTTCCCCACCTGCAAGGTGAGGATTGTTAGATTTAATGTCAGCTGCCTCCTCTCCTCTCCTTCTTCTCCTCCGCCTCGCCGGACCTCAACTACGATGAGCACTCCCGAGTGTTCCCTGCCGGACCTCAACCAAGACCATCCACGCGCAGTGTTCCCTGCCGGACCTCAACCACGACCATCCACGCCCACTGTCCCTGCCGGACCTCAACCACGACCATCCACGCCCAGTGTTCCCTGCCGGACCTCGACCACGACCATCTACGCCCAGTGTTCCCTGCCGGACCTCAACTCCCCTGCCAAAAGCTATGCCAGATAGATAGCCAAAAGCTATGCCAGATAGAATGCCAAAAGCTATGCCAGATAGAATGCCAAAAGCTATGTTCTCCGTGATTATGATATTTAGCGCAGGCTGGGGTTTCAGTTTCACATTGGGTGAGTATGGTTGAATGGTATCAAGACGGAAGGCCGATGCTATCAAACTCCGGAGTTATGAGGGTCCAATTAAGTGATTGTTCCATGCACTAATCTGAATTCATTGAATTGTAGCAGCAGTGAAAGGGATTGCAAGTCTTTTGAACATTGCATACATTAAATAATATCAACAAACCAAATTTATCAGTAGATGAAGCTGAGCCAATTTTCAGATGATTATCCATGGCTAGACATCCGCAGAAGCCCCGATTGTGTGCCAATTGCCATCGTCAATTTTGGTGACTTCGCTCCATAAAGGCCCGTCCAACTTGGCAGGCGTAGTGAACTACTACTACATGCTCAACTTGCATCCTGCTTGAGCCTGAGAGCCGGGCAACCTTTTCAAGCCGATGGGGATGTGCGGTTTCAGGAGCTTGCAAGGTATTTTAAGTACGGGAAATGTTGAGAAGTGCTGGACGAAGGTTGTTCAATCATCCAGTCGCAGGATGGGTCCACTGTCACTTCTTATTCGGCTTATGCGTTTGATAGCTTGTTTGGCTCAACATTTTTCGGGCCAATTTTTCATTTTTTGCCGCCATGTCCGCGTCGCCGGCACCAAGCGCTGCAAACACAGAGCCACCAGTGGCAGTCGTCACTGAGAAGGTACGCCTTTTGGGCGACGCGCTGTGCGGTGGGTATCCAGGGGTATCGGCAGCCCTTGCCTTCGAGGCTCTGGGCATGTCGACTACCCTGCCTAAGATTACCCTGGAGCGTTCCGTGCAGCTGATGGATTTGTACGAGGTGACTCGAGAGATCGCTCCGCACATGGCGGCTGCGTGCGGGATCACTCAGGTGCAGGCGGTTGAGCACCTGGAGCATATGGGCCTTGTGCCTGCGCTCCAGGAGGCCGGGCTTCATGCTAATTTTTTTGTTTTATTGTGTGACATTTCTTATAGAGTGCATTGGTTGACATACATTTGCGTATATATAGACATTTCCATTCATTGGCATATTCTACAAATAGATGTAATAAAAATGTGTGTGTGTGTGTTTATCCTTTTTCCTCCATAAGAAAAACAACTTTTCGGGTAAATGTGCAGCTTCAATTGGTGATATGATCAGCATACGCCATGAAGGTGTACCACACATAACCCTGAGGCTCCGTCGGCAAGCCTCCCTTCCCCTTTGCCAGCCTCGGTGAAGGAAGAGCAATCGGAATCAGACGCGGAATCGTCTGATTCCAAAGCTTCTGAAGAATCTTCAGCGCTGCGGCTCCAGGACGGATTTTGTTGGGTTTTCTCAAATTTTCTTCATAAAGTATGAATAATCTTTGTATCATATTTTGAAAATATTAGTTAGAGCGTTGGAACACACACACACATATATATATATGTTTTATGCATCTAGTCCGAGATGAATTGCATTGCGCCCGACGGTTGACGGATTACTTCAGGAGGACAAGCGGAAAAGAAAGACGGAGCTGCAGCGATTAAGAAGGGAGAAGGCGGCCAAGGCAAAGCGGGCAACCGCGGATGCGGCGCCCAGAAAGCCCATTGGGGGAGGGTTTGGAGTTTATCTTAGTGAAAAGCGGAAGAAGTTCCAGGAGAAGTTCCAGGGTAGGCCCGCCACGGCGGTCACCCAGCATGCGAAGATTGAATGGGACAAGCTGAGCACGAACCATCAGAAGGCCTACCATGAGGAGTTTAAGAAAAGAATGGAGGCCTATCGTGCTCACGTTGAAGCTAATCCGCCCAGCCTTCCCTCGTTGTCGAAAAGGCAGAAGGTGAAGAAGGAGGCATAATTTTAAATACAATTTTCGAGCCCAAGCTTGATGATTTTTTTCCAATGCCGAGGCAAAAAAGCATTCTTTCTCACTGCGCTTTTTGCAGCCTGCTTTCTGACATGTTAATGATCCACGCATGTATAGAGCATTTTTTTGAGATGAGCACAGGTTGACTTGTGATTGCACTGCGACATTTAAAATTATCACTTGGATCTAGATGACACGATTGCATCAAATGCATCAGAATGCTGATTTGCTGAGGTCTGGACATCAGAAGTATCAGAAGGGGGAATCCGAGCGCGATCAAGGCGCGCACGGTGGATTTGGTCAGGGTGAGATCGGACAACATTTCTTTTTTGACCATTTTTATCACAAATCCAAAATCTGATGGCACTTGGGAAAAACATTGCGGTGATAGTTTCAACTAGTATTTGAGCCTGAGTGCATTCTGCAAATATGACATGACCAAATTGAAAAATTTTATCACGTAAAAGTAAAACAATACGCGGTCTTTTTTTGCAACGTTGGGTTGACAGATGGATCATGATTTAAAGAACTGGATTGCAGAGATACCCCAGTTGGACAAAATCCCGCAAACGTTAACTTACATTTCTTCAATCCATGGGTTTTGCTGAGGCTTATTTTTGATTTGGGGATCCAGTCGACTAAGCTAAGGGGAACTTTGTGATCACAAACCCCAACGAGACCACTAGATGCCAGCCATCAGTCCGCATTCGCTGACCAGCCAGCCAACTCTTTGGCGTCATCCCAGCTGAGTAGGCACCAAGGGTTCCAGCGAAGTTTGACGCTTCAGGAATGGAAGGCCGTTTGCAAAAACCCAATGTGAGACCGCTTTTTTTGTTGCCCTAGCACATGTCATCATCTATATAATTAAGTAAAATAATGCTCACTGATGATGACGGTTTGACACCTTGAAGGTCGATCCATGTTGTGTGTTGAAGGCATTCACATTTTCTTGGCAGGCTGCTTTGATGCAAAAGCTCTTCGCGTAGCACCTAAACTTGAGTTGGTTAATTAACATGATCAGTAAACAGGTGCGCAGTGGTATAACCGATACACTCTTGACCAAGGTCCTGACACCACACCAATGCTTTGATGTGCATCGGGCCCAGCAATCGTTCACGACATCACCAAGCCAATGGGGGGCACAGGATCAGCTACAGAATGTGTTGGGTTTGGTACTTCTGATCCTTACCAGGAAGATCCTCGACATAGAAGTGGTCATCAGCAATGGCTCGAAGTCCAGCGAAGGTGGCGTCTTGTAAGGAAGTGGACATAGTTATGATCAAATTTGGAATGTTTAACTTGTACAGTCGATTGAACTGGAAGGTTGATTGAACTGAAAAAACATATGCATATGTCTTGTTTGGGTCCAGTCCTTATCATCATCATGATCAATCTTTGCTTTCTTCGCTTTTTTTCAGGACTTAGTGTCTTCTGGGGTTTTACCTTCACTCGTTTTGATTTATTCATGGCTGAAGCTTGAGGGTCTCTGGGTGACCTCCCTCGAGACTTCTTGCCTTTTCCTTTAGATGCTCTACCCTTAACCTTTCCTTTTCCTTTCGATCCCTGCTTGCTGGTTTTTTTCTGAGCAATCTTAGAACAGTGTGATGACTCTTCCTTCCGCTTTTCATTTTCATATGATTGCCTAGCCCTGGCAGCTTTGCGAAGTAGTTTTTGGGCCTAGCAAGAGCTAGTACTGAGTTCAAAATTTGGTTTATCTATGGCGTTAGTTGACGAAAAAAAACACCATCAATATTTCTGAATGGTGAGCAAGATTGATTAGTCCAAGGATATCCAAATTGACATTCCTGCAATTTTATGTGATGCTGGCTAGGCCTCTCTGGGATGCTCCGGATCAGGACTGTTCTCTCTGGAGATCAGGTGCTTGGTTGCTTCAGCGGCGGCGGCAGTGCACATGAATTCATTAAGGAGAACTGAATGAAGAAATTCCAATATGCCAAAAGCTATGCCTGATAGAATGCCAAAAGCTATGCCAAATAGAATGTCAGAAGCTATGCCAGATACAATGCCAAAAGCTACGCCAGATAGAATGCCAAAAGCTATGCCAGATAGAATGCCAAAAGCTATGCCAGATAGAATGCCAAAAACTCTGCCAGATAGAATGCCAAAAGCCATGCCAAATAGAATGTCAGAAGCTATGCCAGATAGACCTGTGTCGGATTTGCGTGTGATGGTGGGGATCACACGAAGTAAAGTACTTTGTTTTCAATCATGTGTTTATAATTAACAACTGTTTGCTTTTTTTTTGCTATTAGTAGTCATAGGGGTTGAAACCACCAACCAGATGTTCAGATATGTTTCTTAATGAATCCAAATCCTATGGATGATGATGAATTTTTTTCAGTTTCTTAAACAAATCTTGATCTTAACATGGATTAACCATGGATCTCGTTGCATCTTCATCACTGATGTTTGTTTGGCTCATATCCACATACTGACCAGCAATAATCATGCCGAACAGTGATACTTGATTAATTTACTCACTAAAATGACTAAAAGGTGAGGGTTCCTTGTTATGACTTGGTTCGTAGCCTTTTTAAAGCAGCTAGTTATATCTACCATGACTAGTAGTTACCCCAGTTCTAAGCCAACAACTCCCTATCAGCTGGGGGCCTCGGGTTTGTCGTAGGGGTGGCCCTCGGCTTCCCTCGGCCCTCAGGTTCTGGCTGATTGGTCGAAGAAGCGACGAGGAAATCTGCATTTGGAGCGCTTTTTCGAGCGCGGATTCGGCAGACGGGCCGGATCCGATGCTTGGCGATTGGATGACTTGGAGGTCGTGATGATTGAAACCGAGGTGGTTAAACAAAGGTGGTGCACCCGAGGTGGTTCAGATATAGCTAGCGCCTAGGGCAACTATTATTTGTGGTCACGTTGGGTATAAGTTTTGCTTAGATGGCAAATTCACCAACTCACCAACTTGTCAGTGAGGGGTACAGCTCCGTACTCGTGCTTTCTTCTCGGTCCCACAGTCTTGGTAGTAATCGTTGGAATCATCATCATCATCATCATCATCAACACCATCAACACCATCAACACCATCATCATCATCATCATCATCAACATCATCAACATCATCATCATCATCAACATCATCAACATCATCATCATCATAATCATCATCATCATCAACATCATCAACATCATCATCATCATAATCATCATCATCATCAACATCATGATGATGATGATGATGATGATGATGGATGCTGAAGATGGATGACAATGGATCTGGATCATTCTGGGTGATGTTTATGGGCAATAAGTAGCATCGTCATTTTGGACGATGATAATCATGATGAAGGATCATAATGAGATATTCAATGTCGTCAATCGCCCCTTTAACCATTAAATCATGAGTATTCACCAGTCACCCACCTGTATCCACCAAGAATTTAACCACTTCATTTTTAATCATCAATGAATTATCAATCATACAATCGTTTAAGACATCCATAGACATGATGAAATAACATCGCTATACATTTAGAGAGAGAGAGAGAGATTTAAACACTGAATAGAGAGAAATGGAACCATAAAACCAACTAATGAATGATCAATCATCATCAGTAAAACCAGATAATCACCAAATAACATCAGTACCAATTACAACCATAAATCAAATAAGCCCAAAGAACTATCGAACAATCATGACTATAAGAACCAAAAGGTTGATCATGAATTGAAACCAACTGGAACCAGCTAACCACCAAACCAAAAAACGGTGAAATAGAACCTATAAATCACCAGTGATGTTTCCCACCAATCCAACCACCATTGGTACATAAAATTCAACCATAAACCACCAGTCCAACCACTACTAACCCATTATTGTTGGTTCATACTGACTCATTATTGTTGGTAAATCCCCATTATCGACCATTAACTAGCCACATTAGTTGGTTGGTTTCTGATGATCGTATCTACCTGTTATTGTTGGTTATCATCCCCTATTATTAATCATTAACCAGCCGGTGATCCTTCTGGGGATCTTCCGAGGCCTCCGTCCGTTCTTCGGAGCTCGTTGCCCCGCGGCCTCGTGGTGCTGGGCCGTTACGACGCCAACGTCGTCGACGGCCTCCAGCGGCGTCCGCGCCTCGTGGTGACGACCCCCGAGGGCGAGCGAGTTACGGGTTGGAAGGCGCCAGTTCGGTGGTGAAGCGAGCTGGTGATGGGTAGTGGTTGATGGTTGGTATTCACCTTCATAAAGACTTATAATGAACCATAGCTATGGTGATGGGTCAAGGTGAAACCTCCAGTTAATGGTGATGGGCAATGGTTGGTGGGTAATGGTTGATGGGTAATGGTTCTAGCTCCAGTGAATGGTAAATACTTGTGGTTAGTGAATGGTTAGTGGTTAGTTGTAGGTAATGGTTAGGCAATGGTTAGTTGATGGCTGGCTAAACCAAGGATTAGATAAATGTTAGGTAATGGTTAATGGTGTTGAACAAACTTAAGTGAATGATTAATGGTTATAGCTCCAGTTCATGGTTAATACTTATGTTTAGTAAATGGTTTGTTAATGCATGGTTATACTTATGGTTATACTTATGGTTATACTTATGGTTATACTTGTGGTTATATTTCATATTTATATAGTTAACTGTTTGCTGATTCAAAGATTAGATATGGTTATGAAATGAACTGATGGTTGGTTTGATCATGGTTACACGGTGGGGCCCTTTGGTTGTAAGTTGCTGAAGCCATTTCACGTTAAATCCACCATTAGCCTAGTAGTTGCCCTCGTTTTTATACCCAGCCAATGGTTTGTTTGGGCATGTACTGGTTAATGATAGTGAGTAGGATTGGTAATTATGGTTGGCTAATGGATGCTAATCGTTATAGTTGATGATTAGGTAATGGTTAGCTAAGCTAAACCAAGGATTATACAGGCTTATGGTTGGTGCGGTCACGCATGTTGGTTAGCTAACGGCTACTTGAGCCGACACCTGCAGAGGGCAAACCGTTGGATGCCCCGGCAAAAAAGTAGTGAGCTTGAGAAAAAATGCTGGTTGGTTTAAGTGTTTAAGAAGCCATGCAAGTGATGATTGGCAGTGGATTTGTTGGTTTAGCAAGTACTGGTCGGGCTTCGAGTCAGCTGACTGTTGGTGGGTTTAGAAAGCAATGCGTGGTCGTATTACACTATAAGGGTTTTTGCAGAGTGGCAACCCCCCCAATCAGCTAACTTAGCTTGTAGCCTAGCTAGGTTGGCTACCAGTTGTGGAAGATAGAAGTCCAGTCAAATCGCTTCAAACTACTTCTTTGCACTGGTTATTAAACTGACGTCCTTTTTCTGTGATCCAATAGTTAGTTGATGTATGAATGTGGTTAAACCAATGGCCGTTGTTTCATTGGTCAACATCCTTGCTGAACTGATCAATGATAAGGGCTGAACAAGGGATCACCCTGGCCTGAGCTGGAAAAAAATCCAAACGTTTGGTTAGCCCCATTCGACTCACATTCTGGCTGGTGATTGGGAGCTGTGGCTGAAGCCCAGGGTATCCCGAGCCCTTTTAAAGGGGGAGCCCGGCCAGGAGCAGCGCCCGTGCACCCAATGGTAGCGTTAAGCTGATCCAATGTCAGTTGAAGCCATGGCAACCGACGCCGGTGGCCAAGCCCGGGTGGGTCGATGCCAAACGCCGATCGTGCAGGTGCGATCGGAAAGCACCGATGTGCTGATCCGTTCATCCTTGGAGATCGCAGAGGAGTCGGTCACGATGACGTTGGTTGCCGCATGTCATGATCCCAATGATTCACCTGGTGGTTTCGCAAGCCATGGGGGAATCCCCAAAGTTATGAGTTACGGGTGGTTTAGTACTAGAAATGATTGATCAGGTGGATGATTTGGGGGTTCCCGAATTTTGAGAAAGCACCGCCTGACTAATGGTCGTTGTGATGGGTGTTGTCGCAGTGAATCATGGTTGGACAATGGTTAGCCGCTGATGAGTGACTACTTGTTTTGATATTGCTTGATGATTTTTCAATATAGATCTCGCATTCACAACTCTGTTCATCAGTGTGAGTCAGACTGACCACATGAAGAACAAACAAAACACATATCCTGAACCGTTAAAATGTTAGATAACTGACGTAAATCAGTGCAATCAGTCCCAATAAGGTACTGCATGACCCACTAGGTAACAACAGGGATAGCAGAGGCCTGGGTCCACTTTGTTTGTGTATTGGCATGTATGTAATGCATGCATAAATTTATATATTCAATTATGCGACGTGTATTTGCGTGTGTGCATGTAAAAATGGTGACGCACGAACACAGCACGCGTGTGTATACTCTTGTATATATTTACATGTTTACAGATACACATGTCCCGGTTGTCGTGCACCACATGCGGTCTTACGTGCTTACACATCCTTACTTTTCATTACTTTTCCTCATGTATTTATATGTTTCTATTCTGTTGCTATTGAAACTATTCTTCGCATCTCTTACCCAGCATGAACAATCAATCATCATGACTCATCAGAGTGCTATTCGTCACGTAGATGAATGAGCCTTACCAACCTGACGTGCTCATGAACCAGCATTCGCCAATAGTAGCCGCTATTCCTCATCATTAGCTGTCAATTACAGATGCTCATCAACCATCATTGGCCGACGCGCCTGCGATTGACCATTGTTCACCTGACTGTTTGTTCACCTTCTCATTCACCATGCATTCACTGTGACCATCATTTAACAACCATCACTATAAAACCCTCACCATCTCGAATCACTAGAAAACAATGATAATGGAATCATTGTAGAACTACCATTTTAAAAAAATCATCGCAATACAGCGAACATTCCAATAAAACCATTCAATCATTCGTAAAACAATCACGATTTTACAACCATCACTATGAAACCATGACTAAGAAAACATCACCATAAAACCACAAAAGAAATGACCCAAAAAGCCAACACATCCATCCACATGGCACCATCCACATGGCACCAGCTTCGGTGTCTCAGCTTCCTCCAGGAGCTGCTGCCGTCCCCTGCCGCCCTGGAAGCGCAACTCCGCTTTCGCTTCGGAGACGCGGCGCCCAACCTGGCGCAGCTGAGAGCGGCAGAGGGTGCGGCCGCGGCGATGGGTTGACGGTGAAGTGGTGAGTGGATGAAGCAACCAGGAAGGTAAGGGCAGGAGCCACCAGGGGGTGGCTGTTCGCCAAATGGATCAAAATGGTAGGAAGTGGTGGTTAAGTGATGGTTGGATGGTGCTTGGTGGTTTCTTGCTCAAGAAGCTATGTTCAATGATTAATGATGGTTAGTTGAGGAGTTCAAAGGTCAGTGAATGGATATACCAGGGCTGGATGGCAAGCGGAGTGTGGCCTCATCCTACCGAGCTTGAGCTCTTGGGAAGTGGTGACGAAAGAGGCAGCTGACCGTTTGTAGGAACCAATTCATGATCATTCATGATTCATCATCATCATCATCATCATCATCATCATCATCATCATCATCAATTAGATCCATTTATGTTTGCATATGTATTTTCATATGTTATATGTAATAGTTTTTTTCAGATAGGTACCCATGATTCATCAATGCTTTGCAACTCACGAAATAAACAAATCCAAAACCATGATTTCGAGAGAGGAACGATTTGTTCAATGATCACGTGTTGTTCATTGATGCTCATCAACAAATTTATTTATATTTTGTTTGAATTCAATGCTTGCTGAACTTCATCATTCATTAATGATCAATTCATGCTTTGTACACCAATGAGCCACAAAATCACTCACAATTTGTTCATCTTCTATGAAATTCTTGATCATCAACCAACAATGGTTGAAGCATGGCTATTGCTCATCATTTGGAGGTGTCTCAAAACAGCGAACCCCCAAAATGGTTTGTTTATTATTACTTAAAAGCTTAATAGTGGTCCCCTATTTTGAGAAACCACCATCATTAATGATCAATGCTTAATGGCTATTACTTGTTAATCATTAATGATCAATTCACCATGATTTATTCATCATTTCTTCCAAAACTGCTCGTGTTGATGCGGGTGAACTCATGGCTCGTTGTCGTCGCCGTCACCAGGTGAGCCCCTGAGCTCCGGTCATGGCGACGTGGTGCTTCAAGTGCTGGCGCCCGCGCTGGGAACGGAGGGCCGAAGCAACTACGTGGCTTGGCGCGAGCTGGGGATGGTTGGCCTCGAGGCCAAGGGATGGGATTCAGAGCCCATTTTCGCCGAAGTCTAAGCAGTTAGGAAGGGTTAGAAGGGTTCAAAGCAAGCTAAGCTACAGTTAGCTTAGGAAAGGGGTTAGAATTTTGGCAAGAAATCCATGTTCTTTTCGTTCTGCGGGGTATTTTTTCCTTCTAATCTAAACTCTTTGGTGGCGCCTGGTGCTGAGATTTTGCAATGCAAAAAGTGGGATGGAGTGAATGTCTGCCAATGTTTAAGAGCCGGGCAGTTATTGCACTGGCACCAGTTGGAATTCGATCACCAGGAGAACAAATTGTTGGTTTCGTAGAATGAATCGGTATGTTTCAATCGCTTGACGGTTCGAATGGCGTTCCAGTTGTGGTAAATCCGGCAGAGCATGGATAAGAGTTGTTGATGATCAAATTAACGTTGATTAATGGCTAACAATAACCATGACTTAGTATAGTTCATCAACAACCACCGAATATTGAATGTCAACCAAATAATAACCAGTTGAATAATTGTAGTGGTTGTTTGGCATGATAAAGCTCCCCAGAATTTCCTGATGCTCATGAAGCCCAGTTTTACCACGTTTCGCTTGTGGTTCCCCAGTGTTGGCTCATCAATGGCTAGATCTGCCATGTTGACACGTTATTCTTTCATCCTGCTAAATCTAACTAAATCTGTTAAGCTAGCCATCAGGCATGAGAATCACATTTATTGACATTTCATCGTCTCTGGGTTAGCACCTTATCCGCAAGATGAGATGATAAATCAGTTTTCTTACCATCAGCTACCCGCACCGATCTCCTGCTCTCGTGTGACGTGAACGAATACTAAGGCCTGGACGCAACATTGCCAACCATATTTGACACAAACTCAGCATTAGCTTATTGTTTTCTGATCATGAACGAACCAACTGACCATCAATTGATCATCGTTAATCACCTCATGAACCATTTGATGAAGCATTCATTTACAATCAAACCCCATTATCCACCAACTCACCATTTTACTAACGATCCATCAACCATTAATTGACCCACCATTAGACCTTACCAATGAACTAACTATTCGTCAATCAATGGTCAACAAATCACAAACTGACAACTAACAAATCTTGGACTCACCATCAAACGACATGTTGACATGCACCTTGACCCTCAATTACCCCGTAAAAATGGGTGAGCTTGTCCCCGAATAATAGGTATTGATTGTTGAAATGTAGGATAGTTGAGAGTCAAGGTATGTTGATTGATTTTAACCATCATTATATCCTCAATTTGCCTGGTAGTTACTACCCTGGTCATTAGCTGATAACTCGCCAATCAAATTAAGCAACAATTAACCAACATTATTCATTGACTAGTCTTCAACCAACCCCTCATACCAACGACCCACAGCGTGGGCCCACAAGATAGCGATTCATTGGTTTATAGCTGGGGTGACTACTAGGCAAGTTGTAGATATACAAAGTAAAATGGCTTTATCCAAACACTATCAATCACCATCATTGACCATAATTTTCAAAGAGTTCGGGCTGGCGCTTCCAAGTCGCAAACTAACCTGTTTGCCCTGAAAAAATCTCATCTTTATATACCTGGAACCCAGAAATGACCCTTGTTTTGGATGGTTAACCCTCAATTTTATGGGTCAAACCATCCAAAACAAGGGTCATATGGGTTCCAGGTAAAGGTACAGCCCAGCTCTTCATCGTGGAACGTCACTGTGGCACCGATGGCACCGCCTCCCAGGTGGACTTCGACAGCTCGCCACGTCGGGCAGCGCTTCGGGTGGACTTCGCCGCGTACGTCTCCGCAAGCAGCGCCGCGTCGCGGCGCTGCGTGGTGCCTGGGCCGCGGACGTCACTGGGATCCCCCAGGGGTGACCCACAAGCCTGGGCCTCCCAGGTATGTTTGATGGTAATGGATGGCTATGGCCATCAACATAATCAAACAAACAGCTATGGTCATTCAAACAGCTATGAACATAGCTATGACTATAGTTATGTTCAATCAAACAGCTATAGTTTTCACTTGCGATGGCCGGTAATGATCAATTGGCTGTCCCAGTGGCTCGATGTGGCGGTTCCCGTAGCCATCCCCAAGCGAAGAAAATCCTCCGTCCTATGATTGCCATGTAACACTTTCAAGGAAACACAATTTGTAACTGACTGACCTAGAGCAACCCTAAGGCTTGAAAAGTGGTTCCGCTGCTCGCGTATTCACTCCACATCAGAGTATCAAGGGTTGGCACGATGGCAATGGAGGGATTGTTGATGAATTGTTGGCTGATGATGGGGAAGGGATGGCAATGATTATGCATTCGACCGTAGCCAAGAATTTCCTGGGATTTCACCACCATCAATCAAATCAATGATTGATCCCCTTTTGGAGATCAAATCCCTTAGTTAAACAATGGTTGTCACGGTAAAAACCAGTAAAGCCATGAACGGCCGTTGGAATCCCAGAGAGAAAATTTTAAACTATTGATGCTGTGCCTACTAATGGTCAAGTGGATGGTTCTGATTGTAGATTTATCAGGGGCAAGCAACAAGCATTGGTCAACTACTGATAGCATGATTGTTATTGATTTGTTAGCCAATGATGGGCAAAGAAATGATGGGCAAACAAGGAGAACAATAATGTACTTACAGTATTGATAAGAAATGAATTCACAGACGTTTGCGAAACCCATGATGGCATTGTTGTCGGTTACTTCTTGCTTGGTGACCGGTTAATGGATGATCATTCATCTATATAACTCGGTCATTGTTTTGTTTGTCGGTACTCTGTCATCCACTGTGACTGGCAGCAGATGACTGGAGATGATTTGATTGTCAAGTATGGCATTTGGTGGTTACATGACTATGCTAATTGCCGTATTTTTATGATGGTTCATTGACACGAGCACCATGAAACATTGGATGTTGCATTGTTGTTGATTTTTCGATATACTATCTGTATTTTCTAGTTCAATTAAAATTAGAAAACATGTCAACTAGCACATTGCACATCAACGGTTGCATTCTCTATCATTTGGTAATCAATGTTTAGTGATCACATGTGATCTGCTACTGATGGTTCATAATGGAAAACAAAGCTTAGTGCTGGCTGTCACCAATAGTGCCTAGCCACATCATGCATCAAACACCGACCTGTTGAGATGATAAATGGAGAGCGACATCGGCAAGAACAACAAAACAGAGGGAGGACATTGCGGATAGCCAACGCTACCCCTTCCAGGTACCTCTGCAGGGAACCCCTGGCGTAGGGATGGTTACCTGGTAACTGGTTCAGCGTCAGGTGACTTCAGAGCTGGTGAATTGGAACATTGGCAAGTTGGAAACCATTGGAAAGCCCTGTTCCAAGTGCTGGTTCAAACGAGGCTTTCCAACATGTCATTTTTCTCACTTCACAACGACCTTCCAGTACAAGAGCTGTGTTTCACCAAGCTTTAGGCTGTCCAAGCGATCCTTCGGTGGCTAGTCACAATAGGGTTTGGCTCCTGTCAACAGCATGGCGGTTTCTCAAAATTGGGAACCCTAAAAATGGTTAGTTTAGGCAGTTTAGGCTATAAATGACTAACATTGGACGATTTGGGATACCCCCTTCGTACGAGACCACCAATTGGATAAGCATCTCAACAGTTCGACTAGTGAAGTCATTGGTATTCACAGCTGGGGTACACGGGTTTCACTCATAGCCGCTAGCCTTATGACGCGCATGTTGGTGAGTAGCAGCCTTCATGAGTTACACTACTTGGAGATACCGGGCCATGAAAACCCGCCATCCGATATCCGCCTCCAAGTCAGCCATGGATTGCCATGGTTGGCTTCTTTGTTGGACATGGCTCTTTGCATTCCTGTCTGTCGCGCATTTGTACGGCAAGTGCGCCAAGATGACCAACTTGCTGGAAAAGAAGGGCTTTGAGTCGCGCAAATCTGGGGCAGTGCCCCAAACTCCTCCCTTTGCTGCTGCAGATTTGGTGGGCAGAGTGCCCAGCAGTACCAGCACACCCGCCACAGCCTCAGCCACCATGGATCAGGTCAGACCTCACAGCAACTCGCGTATGCCAGCTGCAGTACCTGCACCTGCCAGGTGTGGTGAGACCAGGTATTTTCCTCCGGCCTTGGAATCTCGCTTTGGGAACCATACCCTGGAGCTCACTGAACATGCGAAGACCTTGTGCCAGGCCTTGGAAGGCGTGTCTGACCAGTGGATTGAGATGAACATGGAGGCTCAGCTGCCAAAGGAGACAGAGATTTTCTCGAAGATGGCAGCTGCCAAGCGGGGCAAACGAACAGATCATCGAGCCCCTGGCAGGTCTCCTAAGAGATCCTCGAATCTTTTGCCCAGAGAGGTCGGAAGCGCTCCTGCACTCAGCTAGGATTGGTTGGTCCTAGCTGACAACAACAGCTTCCCAAGCTCAAACGGCTCAAAGCGCATTTTTTTGGATGCAGGTGGATCGGACTTCATGGATGCCACGCATTTTTTCGTCACGAAGTATATATCTGGTTGTTGGTTTCAAACATTTTTTGATTTCACCAGAAATGATTAACAATTGGTTGGTTGACTAATGTTTTTTAACATGGTCGAACCACCAACCAGGTATGCTGAGAGAGGAATCGACTTCGACCAGGTCATCGTCTGGGAGCTCCGTCACCGTGATCCCGAAACCTACTGGAGCTCGGCAAGAAGCGAGGTGCGACGCAAGTGGGAGCCTCGTATCACCTGGTACAACGGCATCCCTGTCACAGCGCAGAGAAATGCATTGCATAACCCTGTCCATCGGATTCATCAACTGTGTAGGGCTCAAGATTTCTGCGCGTTCAAGTTGGACATCGACAGGCCATCAATCGAGTATCCTCTTGTACTTCAGCTGGTGGAGGACCCTGGCCACTTGAAAGAGTTGTTTTTTGAGCAACATGTTCGCAATCCGTTGATGAGACCTTGGTGGCAAAACAATGTCAGGGGAACCTACGCAGATAGTTACAGCATTTTTACTTCTTTGCGGAAGAAAGGTGTCCGTGCTCACTCTTGGACGTAGTCATGGCTGCATTTGGGCGTCCCATTGCGATGTTTAAAACACATAAGGCATTGATCGGCGGACTTGGAAAGCAAAGAGAGAAAGAATCTCATTTTCTTGGTATGTGGGCAGGAATTGTGTGCCAAACTCTGAATCGCTTGAAAGCCTTTCGCTTTCGCGCTGCATGCGTGTTTACGGCTTGCCAAAAAAAGCCCGAAGAAGGTGATTAAAAGTAGCAAATGTACATCATCAAGTAACACATGTACATCATCAATGATGCCAAAATGTTGGCTGTTGATCTTGAGTCATAATTCATGACTGTTACCTCGAGATCTCCATAGTTGAGCTCAGTAATGTTAGACCAACAGCATTTGAACCATCAGAACCGCTAGCCATCACCACTAATCATGAAGCTGTGTATACCGCTATTGATTGATCTTACTCAATCAACCATTATTATCTATCATATGTAACTATCACCAAGCACGGAACAACATTTTCAACCATTCTGGACCAGTATCAATCATCATCGAGCATCATCAAATCATCACCCACTCTAGAGAAGTTTTATCAACATTAATCTTGCAGCATTTGCTGTCATGAACCATGATTAAACAACCATTATCAAACAACCATTATCAAAGCAACAATTGAAAACAAATTAAACAACCATCATCAAAACAACAATTGTAAAACAACCTGATCTTTGTTGTTGATTAATAATGGTTGTTTTGGAAAGTCATTGTTTTGATGATTGATATTGTGGTTGCTTGACAATTACCGCAATAACAACCATCATCAATTTTCCAGCTCAATTAACCATGATCAACCATCCAAAATAAGGTCTTAACATCTATTAGACAGGATGAACCATCCAAAATAAGCCATCAATCATGATTAACCATCATTGTTTCAGTGATTTTTCCATGGAAACAGGGCCTCCCTTGAGCCCGCAGGGGAGTGCTTTTCGCTCCCCGAGGCCGAAGAACTCTTGGAATCTGCCAAGGAGCAGTTGCTCGATCTAGCCGCCGGCCACGGGTGGGAGCCAGGCCAGGCTCGTTCACCAAATGGTAGTTGATGATGCTTAGTGAACATTCAATGGTGAATGAATGGCTAATATGGTTGAGTGGTTGATGACGGGTAACAATGGTTAACTGGGTACAGCTACTACCGGCGAGCTTTTGTTCGACTTTTTGGGATATGATTGACCATTTTTCCCCACTAAAAGTTGGACTGTAGCGATCTAAAAGCCACGAAGTTAACTAATGGCTATTCAATGCTTTATGCGCTTTATGAATGGCTACTAGTATAACAATTGGTTTTTATGGCAAGCTGATTAATAATGGATATTCAATGGTTGAGTGAAGGTGTTCAATGGTTAAGCAATGGCTATTTGACCCTGAAACTGATGGTTGAATGACGGTTGATGATGGTCAGGATTGGTTAATAGTATATAGGGATAACTAAGTGCACAGTAATGGTTATTGTTGATAAGTGATTCATGGTTCCTGGTTAACAATGAGTAAAGAACATATTTGTGAAGCAGGATGCAAAAATAGAGATAGCAACCAACAATAAGGATGGTTAATCGTGATTTATCGTTGATCAATATCAACCATGGTCAACGGAAGATCCACAACAATAAACTCATAGGCATACATTTAATGGTCAGTCATCACATACTTTTGTTGAAATTGATGGTGGTTTATAAAGAATCGGATCTCCTGATGATAAACATTTGGTTCACATAGTGCATGAAACACCTCTGGGTCAGATTCAAGCATCCCAAAATTGGGCAGTAGCAAAGCCATCCCAACAGTTCCACTAGTGACTGGTCATTCATGGGACATGAGCAGCTGGAGTACAAGGTATTGACCGACAGCTGGCTATTAGCCATGGCAACAAGGGAGTTGGTTCACCCACGGGTCGATTTGTTATATTCAAATTACGATCCACCTCATAGATCCTTACTGAGGTCTATGATCCTGGTAGCCCTAGTATCCACCCCACTGGTGGATAAGTATCCTACTGGTGGATGATCATATTATCCATAGTTACTAAGGTGTATCCAACTGGTTACTGACCTTAGTTCACCATCATTTTTATAGGTAACCCATAGTTTGGAGGGTAAGACCCTACCTTCTTTAAGGTTTTGGGGGCTCATGGTAACTGGCTACTGACCCTAGCAACTGGTTATCCCCCGTTGGTTCCAAGAGAACCCCATGCCCTGCACCACTTGGGTCCGCAGCTCAGGTTGCGACGACTTCAGGGCGCCGGCGATCGGACGAATCTCAGCGTGACGTGGCGGCAGTTTTGCAGCATCACAAATCCAACATAACAATATAAAATCAGCATATTTCATGGGGCACATGACCATGTGAAAGCATTAAGTTTGCCTGATTTTCCAGCCATTTACTGGCCATTTTCCAGCCACCAGGGGGTAACCCTGCTGCTTCACCAGTTTTACCCTGCTGCTTCACCACCTGCTTCAACCTGGTCATAGCCCACCTAGTTCAACCACTGGGGGTGGTACCCCCCCTGGTTCAACCCACCCGGTTAGGCCATCCCTGGTGGCCGAGCAGCTCGCCAGGTGCGTTGTTTCGCGCCCGCGCCGCTGGGCCATGCGATGCTGCTGCAAGGCACCGAGGATCCGCAGTGGCGGCGGAAGCTGTGCCGCGGCGCTGGGATGAACACGGGGACCGCAAGCGAAAAGTGGAGGGCCTTAATGATGGTTAGTAGTTGATTAGCTGGTTAGTAGTGAATGGTTGGAAATAATGAAATAGTTTGTACTTAATTTTTTAAGAGTTAGTAATAGGTAACAACCAGTTGAGTTGATATGTACTAGTTGTTATAGAGTTAGCTGGTTAGTAGTTGCTAATCGATGGTTTGTAATAGTTAATGGGTAGTAGTAGTTATTGTTTCCGAATGAGATAGTCTGATTGGTGGCTTTGAACACTTGGTATTTTGCCTAGTTATTGATTAACACATGTTCGTTTGACTAATATTTTCATGGATTTGAAACCAACCAGTAGTGGTTTCGTGGTCGTTAATAGTTTGTAGTGGTTTAATGATGGTCAGTATTAATTTGATGGTTATTTTATAAAATACTGATTTGTGATTATATTATATTATTGAAATATGATTATATGGTTAATCTGGTTTGTTTTAATTCAAAATCATGGTCGTTAATTGTTCGTAGTGGTTGGTCATTAAACCACTACTAAGTATGGCTAATGGTTCATAACCAGATTACTATGAACACTATAAAACCACCATAAAACCACCATGAATCACTAAGTTAATGAAGGTTCATGGTGGTTTTATAGTCATTTTTGGTTCCATGGTGGTTGATCGTGGTTCATTGAGCTGGTCAACTGGCTGACGGAGTTGCTAAGGGGTATCCTGCCGCCGGTGAGCGAGGTGAAGCTGCCAGGAGTCCAAATGCTAGGAGATAGTCAATGATTAGATATAGTTAGTGGTTACTCTCTCCGGTAAACTAACCTGGCTAGCTGGATTTTCACCATGTTTTATAGTGAAACCCTGGGAAATCATCCATTTCTAGTGGATTTTCCATTGCCATGTTAGTTTACCAGAGGGTATATACTTGATGGTTTGAGGAACTGATGGTTTATTGACGGTGAAAGACATGGCTACCATGAGCCTCCAAAACCATCATTTCTGTAGGTTATAGCCCATATTTTGGAGGGTAAAACCCTACCTTTTTTAAGGTTTTTGTGGCTCACGGTAATGATGGGTAAGTGATCGTCAATGAGTTGTAATAGTTTGATTGATCAACTGATGGTGATTGAACCATGGTTAATGATGGGTAAGTGATGGTCAATGATCTGGCGTTCGATGTGGCTATGGGTCAAAACCCTGTACCCCTGGCTCCCCTTCTATTAACCATTGTTTTCCTTGTGATTGTTGGCTATTATCCCTCATTATTGGTTGGTTAATATTGACCCATAGCCATGTGTGTCCCAGGACTTTTCCGAACAAAGTGTCAGCCCAGGCACTCCTTGCTGCGCCTGCCCCAAGAGCCTTTGCTGCTGCCCAGCGCAGCGTTGCCGCCACCAGGGCAGGCACGGACCTATTTTTCGCCAACGTTGAACCAGCCACGGTAGTCATTGACATGAGCGGTTTAAATGGCTAATAGTTTCAGTGGTTTATCATAGGGGGTACCTATAGCATCTATAGCAACCAATGCAATGATAATTTAACGACATATGAACGAATCAACAATGTTGGATATATTGATTTACTATAAACCAGTTGATCGACATCAATGTTGGACATACCAGTTTGCTAGTATACATCAACCAACATCGGATAGTATGATACCATTAATGCTCTTCAGATTGGATGTATTGTCAATCATTAGTCAAGCCACCATTACTACCACAGATGAGTTGGCTATGGGTCAATATTCGAACCTGGGGCACAGGGTGAACTGACCCACAGCCATTTGCTAATAGTTGCAATGGTTCATAGACGGTCAATGAATAGATGGTTAATCGTGATCAATAATAGGGGATAACCCAGTATCAAACAACAAAAGGTCGACACCATACCACATCATACGGGCACGTGGTGGGTATGATATCATCAACGCAGTTAGGATTACATGTATTTTCCAGCATTAATCATCATAAACCACCATTACCGGACATTAACCACCCATATCCCCATCATCAACCACCATCACAGTCATTGTTGGTTATTGATGGCTCATGATCAACCAGTATCAACGGTTATCAACCACTATTGGTTACATATGTTTCCATATTGTCATTGCATCTTATGAGCCACACTTATGGTTGATAATTAGTCCTCAGGACCATAATGATATCATGATCATTACAACCAGTATCAACCATTATTTTCATAACCATTAGACTTAATATCAATCGTAATCAATGATTATAACTTAGAATAGTTATGAACATGGATGACATGGCTAATCATTGAGCTATTACTATCATGATCACAGCTTATGCCTGACAATCATTCATAGCAACAGCTGGCTGACAAGCTGCCTTATGAACCATCCACCATCCGCCGGGCACAGGCACCAGGTGCAGCCACTGGCAAACCGCTGAACCCACACAACGATTGCGGCGCGCAACCCACGTGGTGGAAGGGCACTGCAACGAAGAGAGCCTTCGTGCGAGGGCTCTATGAGTACAACCACTACATGCAGGTGACCTCGGCCATGATGAACCGTGCTGTGATTCAACCAGTATGGCCATGGGTCAATATTAACCACCTAACTAGTGGAGGATTTCCACCAACAACAGTAGGGAAAACAATGGTTAATGATAGGGGAACCAGGGGTACGGGGTTTTGACCCATAGCCGTATTGGTTGGGTACCACATTGGATCATTACTGGATGTGGGCCCGCCTCACACCAGCCGGTTCACAGCAGCTGCAGCTGATGGTTCATTCATTCAATCTTGCGTTTGTTGATGTCGGTTGATTTTGCTTGTTGTTGTTGGGTGGCAATTGGTATTAATCATGGGGTATCGTCCGGCCAGTGTTCGTAATCCTCTACCCCCACCTCGCCGCTAAAGGTCTTTACTCGTTGGTGGTTTGATTGCTTGGTGGTTTTAACCCTTTTTTGTTTTCCCTTAGTTGTTGACAAAATGATTGGTTGACCAATATTTTTCATAGGGGTTAAAATCACCAACCAGTTCAGATTTTGTTTTGTTTCCTCCTTCTCCTCCTTCTAGCCTGTCCACTGGGCACACCCGAACTTTGGAACCAAACTCCACGAATCTGGGCCCGATTTCCTGCCACACTTTACCAGGGCCGTAGCAAACTGCAGCATCGGGCTACATAAAATTTAGCGTTGACATGTCAAGTAATCATCGTTGCTGTTTGGCAGTTTCAGTTTGGCACCATTTGGCACTCATATAGCTATGTGTGGGATTGTCCATGCAGTACCCTCGTCACTTTCCCCGACTAAACATGATCATCGAAGATGATAGCCAACAAGAGCCGACAACCAGAACGGTGGCAATGTTCAGCCACAAAACTGTAAGCTAGTGGAGGATATAATGTTACCCCAGTTATTAAATGGTCGGGGGTACCCCAATGACTGGAGAAACACCCACATGTTGTATAGCATTGAATTGAAATAGGATAGGTGCCTACCTTGCTAAATTGTTTCATGATTTATATGGCGGTTTCTTAAAAATCTGGGGGATCCCTCACAATGGTTGGCTTATCACTAAACATGGTTCGAAAAGAATGATTAGGGGGTCCCCTATTTTGAGAAGCCACCATACATTCTGTTTGACCTTGGGAGGTACCCACTCGGTAGCTACAACGTTGCGGGAACCACATCGGCTTCAGGACAACTTCGATGACAACGGCTGGGGCTGCGCCTACCGCTCCCTGCAGACTTGTGTCAGTTGGTACCGCATGCAGCACTACATTCACCACGCGGTGCCCAGCATTCCTGAGATCCAAAGTTACGCGGCGCTGGCAATCTTGGATTGATCGTTGGTGGTATTAGGGGTGGTTAGTAATAGGGGATGATAAGCAAGAATGGTAGAACAACTGTTCTATTGGTTGGTGATTCAGGCTGGCAATCTTTGATGGTTTTTGACAATGGTTCATAGATGTAGGATATGATGAGTGATATCTGACCAGAAGCCAAACAATGGGGTTCCGAACTATTGGGATGTGACAGTTGGCTTGTTGGGTAAGTTTTGCCAAACTCACCCGGTAGGTAAAGCTACCATGTCCAAGTGCGAAGGCCACAAAGCGATCAATTTTAAATCAAGATTTTCTAGGTCTTGAGCTTCAATCTTCACTGGTTGGCGGTTTCAAACATTTTTTATTTTCACTATAGTAGTTATTAACAACTGGTTGGTTGACTAGTTGTTTTCATAGGGGTCGTTCAACCACCAACCAGTTCAGTATTTCAGTAGATTTCAGTTGAAGCCGGAAGCCACCAAGAAAGCTTCAGGTTTCGCTCTCGCTGGGGCTCAACAAAACCTTGAACCGCCTCACCGTCAGTGGGAACACCTGCCCAAGCAAGATCGACTGCTGAGGCTTGTTGAAGCGAATCGATGAGGTGCAGCTGCCTGCGATAGACCGCCTGACACTCTCCACAGATTCGAAATGGCTATGGATCAAGCAGTTAACCCACCAGCGATAATGGTTTATTAATGGTTAATACTGGTTGAAAATAGGGATAACAATGGTTGATAATGGTGAATAATATGGCTATGGGTCAATATTCATCAGCAACTGATGGGGAGTAGTAGCCAACAATGATAGTGGGAAAACAATGGCTAAAGATGGGGGAACCAGGGGTACAGGGTGAACTGACCCACAGCCAAATGGAAATGGTCTATAAGAAGCACAAATCACCCCATCGCATGACGAGGATTGGTCATTTTAGACAATTTCACCTTTCATCATGATGATTAATGTCAGTCAACGGTTAAGCATTGGCCATTCTTAAGTTCAGCGTTCAAGATACATCATAATGAAGTCAAACGTTGGTCGAGTGCTCGCAATCTTATGTGACCTAAACTTGGTTGAAGTGCCGGACGATAATATTATTTGGAAGCAAATCTTAGGTTCAGACGCACCTCAAGCAACAGACGGGCCAGACCATGAACTGCAAAGTCGTGAGTGTGTACTTTCAATCCAAGCTGAACACAAGCTTGGGGAATCGTAGAGCATTTTTTCTTGGAAAAGCGAGTTTGTAAGTTGCATGCAAGCATGCAATTGCATGCTTGAACCCAACGGGGAATGGATGGTATGCTCATGTTGTTGCCCAACGCCAGCCTCAGCTGGCCGCCAGGCACACAAGGACCTGGAGATTGGGAGCAAGAAGTGGACCTTCATCTGCATTTGTGGATAGCTGTTGGCTATGCAAAGGATCATGGTTGGTGGGTAGGTGCCTAGGCGGAAAAAAACGAAGGGAAGAACAAATGAACACTTTGGCCAGCTTGTAGTGATGCCGGCGCTTCGTCCACTGCTTCTGACAGGGCTCCAAAAAGCGCCGTGCCGGGAATACGTCGTGCACACAGTTTGTGACTAGCGGTGCTCATGTTCCGATCCGATCCACTTCACTGGTGTCCATGGGTGCGGGAGCCTGTCGTTTCGCCTGAAATGGGATGATCAATGCCTGCGAGATGATTCTTGACATGTTGAAGGCAGCCCAGATCAGACGACATCAGTAATGACAAGTCGAAAAGCATTGTTCAAGGTGTTCAGCTCCAAGACTTATCCCCTGGACATTGCTAGAACCTTAGGATCGGCACGGTTGAGGGCATGTACGTGCTACAGGAGTACCTCAAGGCCCCCTCCGGACATTGTGACGCCGTCAGTCCGCTGTTGGGAGGGTTTATTTTTGGTGAGGGCACAGGGTAACTGCCAGGCTAATGGTAGACATAGTTGGAACGCTTATTGACCAAGTTACAACTGGGGGTCATCATTTTATAGCTGCACTTTGATTTGCCTCTCTTGGTAGCCCTCAACGACAACGATTACTTCACGGGACCTTGCGGTAAGCAAAAAGAGTTGAACCGCAGAATGTGCAGCCAAATGCCCTGGCAGTTTTTTTTTGGTGAGCTGATGTCGTTCGAAGCATTCCCTACAGCACACTCCGAGTTTCAACTCGAATCAAATGTGTTTCAACGGCTGGGGTCGCTCATGATTGAAACATGATGGACCTCGTTGTTGTGTTTTCCTGCTGTTTTTGTGGGCAGTTTGTTGTTACATGTTGTCAAGTTATTTGGTTGTCGATTTCTTTCTATTTTCTATGTCGTAATTTGTGATTGTTGTCGCTAGCTGTCCCTACTTTTGTTGTTGTACAACCCCTTAGGTTGGCGATTTGTTCCAAAAGTGTTGGTCAATCTGCTCCCTGGTCAAGCTACTCCTGAAGCTGGTGGCTTTATGGTTGTCAGTTTCAACGAATCCCAGGCCACCCGGTAACCTGGGCATCCCTGAACTGGTCAGGTGGATTGCAAGATGATGTTCTGCCAAAACTGCGATGACATGGCCAGCCAAGCCCCGCAGATGTTGGAGCACTTGGAAGCGCATGGCACTCCCATCATGATGGGCGACTGGGATCCAAACATTTGGTGCCTATCCCACGGCAAGCCGGGGTGAGCCAATGAGGTAGGGTTGCTTAGGAAGCAAATAATAACAAATATTTGGCAAAGGTAACAGGTTTCTTGAAGATGCGAGGGGTCATCCAAAAAGCCAAACTACTGTCAAAAGTGGAGTCGCTCACATGGACCAGAACGGACGGAAGATTTCACAACAGAGCTATATATATCCAACATGAGTCGCATAGTCATCCAGGAAAAAGATCATGGTATAACAGTATAACCACTGGGTTGTCCAGCATTAATTTTGCATATCCTGGAACATCCATATCCAGCAGGAGAACCATGGCCGTAGGTATACAACACTGATATCCACCTAATTCACCACTCATTTGAGGCCAGGGATCTACGGCAGAAACCAAAGGACGATAGGCCCAGGTCGTCCCATGTGGGTAAGCGACCCTCCTTCATACGCAAATCACTACGGAGTACCCCCGGTTCAATGTTGATTCCATATTCCACCGGTTCAATGTTGATTTCATATTCCACCATAGCCATCCATAGCCATATGTTTGTTTTACCATACGTAATAATTTTCTAATAGACATCACAGTTGCTTGTGAGATAAGATGATCAATGGATGACTTCAGTCACGAAGAGATATCTCGCAGGTCTAAGTTGGTTGATAGGCCGAAAAAAGCATGGCTATACCTGCCATATATTACTGAAAATTAGTAGTTACCCCGATGTTCTAACCCCAGCTATTCAAAAGGATCGATCTGATCTACTCCAGGTGCACTCATGAAAGCATATCAGACCCCCCAGCCTGCTCCACTTTATTAAGCTGAAATCTGTTTTGGTACACTTGATCGAGCGAAGTGATCGTCAATTGACACAATGCCTTTTGAAAAAAGGAAGATTACTCGGTCAAGTGGAATTAAACACGACATTCTTTTAATGGAAAAAAAGGTGATAGAATATAGGTTCTGGGAATGACATCATATGTTAACACCATATGTTCTTTAAGTGCGATCCTGTTAGCAACCATTTGACCTTAAAGCATCCTTAAGAATATTGTTTAACACCTGCTTGTTTAACACTTAACACCATACTTGAATTTAAAAACAATTTTTATCACTTCGTTGTGGGATGTGAATTGGGTCGAGTGGTCAAGCAGAAGGCTCGCTTAAGGTGCTGGCATGTACGCCTACACGCTGGTGGGCCTTTGCTTCGATGCCGACTCTGGCGAGGACCGGTCACACGTTGGGTGCGGGGAAGTCAAGCAGTTCACCAACCAACCATGGGGGATGATCATCAACAATAATAGGGAAAACAGCTTGGTTAATGGTTAGTAGTCAACTGGATGGAGAACAGTTGCGAATGAATTGAATCTGGGTGGATTGGTGGCCCTAACAAGCCTTTTTTAGGGGGGAAGAAATTGGAATGGTTACCTGGGTGGATGATAGCTACTACCGGCTAGCTTTTGTTCGGCTTTTGGGGATATGATTGATTTATCATTTTTCGCCCCTAAAAGTTGCCCTTTTGGCAAGGGATCTAAAAGCCACCAAGTGATGTTTTCATAGTAGTGGCGGGTATTATAGTTCAATGGGGAGCATAGTAGTGGCAACTCCCAACCACCCAACTATATCATTAAAGATAGTTTAATCGGTTCCCTAGTCAATGTCAGGGATAGTATTAAAAAGAATGGCCGTGGTAATCCCAGGGAACAGTGAATGCTACGGCCAACAGATAGTGTGACCAAGAGTGGCAGGTCGTTTTCGATAATTTTGATGAGCCTTTTGCAAGGTGGGGCCCCCAACCGTTAGCTAAGTTGATGAACATAACTAGGGCAACTACCAGGCAAAGGGTATATATAACTAGCTTGCCCAATAGCTTCTGACACAAGGCGCGCAACGTTTGGGGGCCCCACCTTGTAATCTGCTGCACCCCAGGTGGCCTATCTCATCGCCGATCCGCACTACACGGGGAAGGATGAGCTGAAGGCCATTTTGTCGAAGGGCTGGGTCGGTTGGAAGCACCTTGGAACGAAGTCAGAGGGGCAGTTTTGGAGGGTGACGAGATGGTGGTTTCTTAAACTGGTTATTTAATGGCTACCGTAAAGGAATTGAACATGGCAATGGAAAATCACCAGCTTCAATAGAGAAACCCTGGGAAATGATCCATTTATGGTGGATTTTCATGGATTTTCCATTGCCATGCTAAACTACCAGAGGGTGATCATGTTTATTGCAGTTTCTGAATCGCTTTCTTATAATGGTTTCTAATGGAGTCATCCATGATAAAGTGTTCTTTTTGTACCCCAAAGTTATGGTTGGTTTGGAGTAGCAGTAATAGATGACTAAGAAGCACTAAGTACCCCAAATATGGCTGGCTTATGAAGTATACCCCAAATTCCCATGAAATCCCATGCATAACAATGAATTAAGTACCCTCCAAAAAAAAGAAACACACAAAAACATCGAGTTGTTTTTAGTGTATTTATTTGATGCTCAATTTGTGTTCCATTTCCGATTTCCGGCTTTGTTGCATGTTCATGCATTTTCTTCATCCAAAATCCATACAACTTAAAAGTTTCGTTTTGGTTGCAACATACGTTCATTTTATTCTCAAAATATGTTCATTTGCCTTGTTTTTGTTAATTAAACGCAGGGACGAAAGAAACAATGAACAAAAGTGATGATGAAATTGATCATGGATTGAAATAACAATTAATGTGTGATTTACAATCTGTGGCTGGCTCAAATTCTCATTATATCAATGGCTGGTACAAATGGTCAAAGCTATAATCATAATCTATAATTGTTAATCAAAGGATACGCAATCGTAGGGGATATACCAACTATTATGTTTGGCTTATTGCTATACATGACTATTAATGGAGATTTGGCCATGCCCTTTTTTGAAAAATACATCATATGACATTTGCCATGGGCCACGTGTGGCGACTAGGTGGGTATGTTTGGCACAGTGCACACATGGCTTTGTCGTTATATGATGTACCCCCATCTCGCTGGTGCCCTTCAAATATGGCCAGGGGTGCCATTTATGGATACCCAAATATAGGCCCATATCCTGTGTGTTATAAGTTGATTCATAAGCCATTTAGCTGTAGTTACATCTTTCATTCCTGGTAGTTCCTTTAGCTATAACCGCTACACACGTTTCCCGAAAGGTGTGGCCCCCTTGGTTATAATTTGGTTCATGAGCAATATGGCTATAGTAATAGCGGTAACTAGCAGTGACCCTGTTTACAAACCAACTTAGCTATACCCAGCCTTATGTGTGTTTATTGAACTCGTGGCCCCCAGTATTTGGGCGGATGCTTTCTCCAAGGAACCTCGAGTTCTTCGAGAAGAGCACCGATGGAAGTGACACGGTTGCAACAACAGAAAAAAGATGTCACAAGAATTGGTTGGTGGGTTGCCAAAATGTCTTATAGGGGGTTATAGTGGCTAATCATGGGGGACAGTGACCAACAAAAATGGTTAAACAACTGCTGGCTGCGGTGGTTTTTACACACTCTAGATAACCATATTTGGGATGTTTGGCTGATTGGCAAGCATCTTCTTGGGATGACCTATAACCATCAATCAGACAAGAACTAGTTGATTGGTTGGTTGCTCTATGCTTCGTTGATGCCTTTCGGTTGCAGCTAGGTCCCGATTTGAGTTTTTATCGCAATGGTTCCGTTTTGACCATGGTTGTTTGCTGTTTTATTCCCACTGGGTTTGTGAATAAATAGTGTGCCCCTACAGTTGGTCGGTGACTATATCAATCATGGCTATTATTGGATGGTTTGTCCGTACCACCACTGGCAAACCTATTTGTCAAGGTTGCTGAGGGTTGAGATGTATTGTTAGGGCAGGTTTGCGAAAGCCACTGCGCTAAAGAACCAGGGGTATCATAAAGGAGCTACCAGGGTGTTGATATCTATTTCTTATACTACCGCAAAGCAGCAACAGGCTGATGGTAGCTTAACTCGCAAAAGGTTGATGACAATTGGTAATTTCGCCATTTGATACTGGTGATATCCCACCTTTCTTTCGGCCATATTCTGAACCCTCAACAGACATGACTGCGTGTCCCAGGCTTCATCAACTGCTGTTTGCCGTTGGTTCCTCGAGGACAGCTCTGACGAAAAAGTTGGCGCGGCTGCGTGAGGATGAGCAGCCAGTTCGCCAATTTGCCACTGCAGATGGATGGTGCCACAAAGCGGTTTGATCTCCACAGATGGATGCGGGATTTTGCCGGATTCCACTTCAAAGCTGCCATAGCTGCCCTATGGTTCCGTTTCTGGAGGTGATTTTAGGATGATAGGTACTGATTCAGTGGCTCTTGTAGGGGGAATTGGTTTTGCCTCGGTTTGCCACTGTCAGATCAGTTTTTTTGGTGAGCCTTTTCAGGAGCTTTTTCATGAAGGGACTCAACTCCATCAACTCTACTGAGACTTACTGTTATACCCAATTCATGTCAACTCATATGGTCGTTTCTCAAAATAGGGGACCCTCCAAAATAATTTGATATTGACCAGTTATGGTAATAAGCCCACCATTTTTGGGGTTCCCTAGTCTACGAAACCACCATATTATCAGCTCATAGCTACTCACCGCTCACCTCCCACCATGGATCAGCACCTCCATTGCCTCCTGCTCAGTGCCAGGCTTTAGGGCATGTGATCAATGCATGTTGGAGAGGAGCCGGGAACCTAAGAGGTGGTGATGGTGTTTGTTGTTGATGGTTGGTTGATGCTTGGTGCTTGGTCCTTGGTAGTTGTTTTGGTTGATGCTTGGTTGTTGCTTTGGTTGGATGTTGGTTGATCCTTGGGTGATTCTTTTCGCTTTGCATCCCTGATTTTTAGCTTTATGATTCATGATGCTTTATGGTTAGAGCACCATGGCCAATTTTGTGTTTCAGTATCATTGTCAACTGGTCACTTCTTCTCTTATTGATTTGGTCAACTGTTGACAAGTATTTCACTTTTTCCTCACAATAAGTTGATTGACCACATTCGATGTTGTCAGCAACAAGCCAACAATCCCTCATGTTTTTCAGGGGACTTGTTTCCAATGTTTCTTCATACGCTATGAAATGTTGACGCCCTAATGGTCGTTATGTTTCTTGGGATTATCAATCTACCAATATCAATCATCAATGATATCCCTAGAAAATCTCTTTTCAGTCACCGACATGAATTCACAATACACAATCATCAAGATCATCAATTCACCCATATTAATCATAAAAGAACACGCCAGACATGTCCTCATTGGTTGGTTAGTCACCATTTGAAACATCGACTAACCCCATATGAGTCATAAACGTATCACTAACTTTAAACCACTAAACCATATTAATCACATAAAAGCCATCCAACTAGTCGCTATTCATTAATCATTCACTCACGCACATTAACAATAAAAACAATCCATCCAAACAAAAGCCATCATCATCAATTAACCACATATTAGTCTTTTAGAAAATCCCTGTTCACTTCCATGACTTTGAGGCTGTCGGTGGGCTGCGCCTGCTGGCTACCAATCAGCTTCTATATCAGCGTATGTTAGTCTTAGAAGATCCCCATCAACTTCTATATTAGCCTTTAAACAAATAGACTGGTTTAATTGATCCATTAGTAAATCCCAAACAATATGGATGGGGATCTTTTAAGACCAATATAGAAGCTGATTATTTTGTTAATCCAAACCTGGATGGTTTAATTATGGACTAATTAGTTTAAATCCATTACTTGAAAAATAATCCAAAGACAATCCCTATGAAACACATCCCTGTTAAACAATCCCTATAATCAGTTTTTGGATCAAACAAATCTGTTTTTATTATTATCTTTATTTGATTAATCAAACCTTGTTGGATTATTATTCATCTTTTTGGAATAAATAATTCATAATACTCGCAATCAAAATCCCTATCTAAAAAATTAATACCAACAAACGTTCAGCTCAGGCGGCCTGGGAAGCTGCCTGCGAGTTCTTAGACCTGGCTCGTGCGGGAGCCTGGGGAGGGGACAGCCGGTGACCGACCGGTCACCGTTTCCGACGGTGACTCACGGCGGGCTTTGAAGCCATGACTTGATGAAGGAACCAATGGTAACCAAGGATTTCACCAAGATCAATGGATGGATAATGATGGTGAAAATCTAAGGATAAATTATAATATCATCTTCTAAGGATTTCCAAGGATAAATGGATGATGGCGGATGATGGTTGATGATTATCCTTAGAAAATGGATGATGTGGTCAATCTTGCGCTTGGTGATGGTGGTTGACGGCGTGTTTGAGAATGGTGGTGAATAGTGCGTGCTAGCTGCTTGATCAAGCTGGGTAAAATTACTAGTTTGATGATGGTTGTTGTGGGTTAAATCACCATTCTCTCAGAGGACAACAATCACCTAGAATAGGAAAGCCACCCAGTCCAGACACGGCTGAAACTTCTACGTCAAACATCAACTCGAACCAGAGTATTTGGCATTGCTACCCTCATTTGGTTCCATGAGGTTTTGGGAATGATTCATGACAAAGCAACGCTAAAATGGTTTCCAAAGGATTGCTGGGCCCACAAGATTGGGCCCCTTTTCAGTGTGAGCCATTGAAGAATCGAACTGTATTTGCCATGGCTGGCTAAACACAACTATTCGCCTATCCTGCTTACACTAGTCAATTTATACAACTCCCACTGGTTGTGTATGAGCCATAGCCACCTGTATCTGGTCGTCAAGTCGCCTAGTGACCACCCCGGCCATCCTAGGGGCGCCACCTACAGGTGGTCATCTCAACACCGCTCAGGAAGCGAAGCCTTGTCCTTGGACTCCCACGCCTACGCGGCTGCCATGCGTGCGTCCGGGGGCCCTGGGATGGACGATGCTTGTGTGCAGCTGATTTGTCTCGCGCACCTCCGGGATGGCGATGGAAAATGCCTTCAAAACTCACCGGAAAGCCACCAACGGACCATGGCTTTTTGTAGATAAACGTCGATCAACCGGTTTGAATGGTGCATTTTCGGCGCAACCAGATTAATTATTGTGCCAGAGAGTATAAGAGTAACTGCACCATGATGCAATAATTCATTATCAAAAAAGCGAGGTAAGTGATCTGCAACTGATGTGATTTTGGTTTGCCATGTTTGGAATACTAGGGGCAATTGGTTCCCCCCGAACCCTTGGTATTACCGATCTTGTGCAGGTTCGGAGAAGTTGCAACAACAGTGGCTATAAGCAGTGTACGGTTTAGGGTTTTTGGGGTTGCGGATAGGCTTGGGGTTTTAGGGTTCCCGTTTAGGGTTTGTTGACTCAGAAACCCAAACAAGACAACGGGGCAGCTGGCAACTTTTGCAGTCAAACTTCGCGCTATCCACGCCACAGTGGCTGACAAGCTGTTCGGTGCACAAGCTTTGTAGTTGATTTGGTAGCCGAGCAGCGCACATGCAGTTTGCGGTCAGTGGAAAATCAGAACTGACGAGCATGTGCAGCTGGGATTACAAGTGGGATGCCCCCAGGGCACAGGAGTACGCATCCTTTGGGGTGGCTTGTAAGCCCTTGAATGTCACCACTTCTTAAGTTGAGATGCACATAAGCTGTTGGCGAAACTTGTCTACATGCGCCAATCTGACACCATTCCTTTGGATCAAACCGTTGCCCCTTGGAGCCTCACATAACAGAAGCAAATCTGTAGATCATTTACTTGCTAAGTTTGAATACAGGAATGTACTCCCATGTAGATTGGCCTGGCAAATCTTTACTATGTTACTATGTTTGTTTTCCCTTGTCACGAGACTTATCCGACAGTTCTGAATGCTTTGTGGCCAATTGTGGCCACCCACGCGCCCATGTGTGTATTATATATGTGTACGACCAGATCTCTTTGTATATATGTTCAGTTGATCCCTAGACACGAGGACCAAAACAAAAAGTTGTTCATTCCATATTTAATGAGACCCATATACTTGCACATATGTAGATGTTTGAAAACATGAATATATGATAAAGTTAACCCACAGCAAACATATTGGCATTTGGATAGCGATGTTTCAAAGACATGTTTTAAACGTTTTAAATAGGTAAGCATGTGTAAAAAAGCACCTTGGGTTCAACAAAAATAGTGGCTTAAAGAAGTGTTTACATTACAGACGGAAAACCCATACATGTTTACCAAATTCCATTTTTTCCAAATGGTGGTTTCTCAAACGAAAGGGTACCCAAAAAAGGTTGGCTTATTGCTTAAAATGACTATGCATGGATGATTTGGGGGTACCAATAATAACCAGCTATATATGGCTATGGGTCAATATTAACCTGCCAATAATGGTGGTTAATAACCAACAAATGGTCCCTTATTTTGAGAGCCAAGTGGGTCTGCCAAAGCATACGTACCTTAGGGGCCATGGGGCGCCGCCGCAGCCCGAGGTGCTTGGAACCTTCTCCTGCGCGTTCCCGCGCGACGGCTGCTCAGGATGCCTTGGCAGTGTCGGAGGGCCCCAGGTGAAACTGCGATGGCGATTGTCTCAAAATGGTGACTTGCCAACACAGAACGGGTGGTTTCTTAAAATGGGGGTACTGTTGGTTTCTGCTTAGTATCTACCTGTTGGTTTCATCTATTTTCATTACTTTAGGGGGGGTTGCACTAATCAGAAACCAACATTATCCTCAAATGATCTAATCTCAATTTCGTAAGAAACCACCCATTTCTAGAAGTAACCTATTGAGAAACACCCAACTTGTTCACATCCGGTGGTTGATGCTTCATGATTGTTGGTTGTTGATGGTTGATACTTGATATTGGTTGATTGACCGTTGATATTGGCCGATGCTGCTCAATGCTGGCTTCAAAATGCTTCGTAGTCGCTGTAGAATTGGTAATAGCTAGTCAAAGCTGATAGTTGCTCACGACGATTCAAGTTCACTTTTTTTGGCTGATAAAGCAGAGATACTGGCCAACAATGACTCAGAATTCATAACAACTGATATCGTTCAACATTGCTAACAATTGAAATGCTTCGCGCTGATTGCTGACCGAGAATCGTTGGAATTTTACGGGGCACAAGAGACATGGTCCACATGTTGAAAATCGAAAATTGCGGCTTCCCATTGAAAAGTTACATTCACTGCTGATTGGAACCAATGTCAGCTTCATTTCATAATGTCAGATGTCAGCAAGTACCATAAATCATCAGTCCGTATCTAACCTGGACCCAGATGAATGCCCGCAACAGATGCATAGCAGGCATGGCTTGTGTAACTCTTCAGCGTCGTCCCGTAACGAAGTAACGATGGTCTTGGTGTTGTGATCAAAGTGTTGCCAGTGGAATATTTGGCACGATCACTTGTTGTGTTGTCACCATTATGAACCATTCCATTGCAGTTAGATACTTAGTTTGTTCTATTTGTTCTAGTCGGTTGTTCATTTCTAACTTCGTCATTCTTGGACACCTATAAACCCCCAAATGGTTGGATGAGTCAGCGACAGCTGCAGCTTCTCCATCTCGAGGTACGAGGACTTCATGGAGGAAAGTCAGTCTGCAGGAGCCGTGGGGGAACGATGTGCGGCTGGGGGCCCGTCACTCGGTGGTTACAGAGTGATGATAAGTTGGTCTATAGGTGGGGGGTTTTATCTAACCTAACTGGTAGGTATAGCTCGGACGGTTCTCAGCGCCCCCAAGCACAGCAAGTCTGCAGTGCCGCAGGAGCCAGTAACTGGTAGGCATATATTATAGTCTACAGAGTGGCACCGCAGCTATATCATAAGCCACCTAAGTGTTATCATATCTAACCAAACTGAGGTGTATAAACTAAGTTAACTAACTGGTGGGTACCTCTTTGTATGAAGCTTCTAAGGTGGTTGGATGAGCCACTCTAACCGTACTGACCATACCTAATACCCAATTACTAAGTTGGGATGCACATTCAAGCGAGCTTCTGGAGTAAGAATAAGAACGGCTATTTCTTAGTGATGGTTGGTAATGGCTATTGACATGCTGGAGAATCCATCTTAAGTATTTCTTGATTCGACACAGCTATCCATAATCATGGTTCAGAGGGGAAAAACAATTGCAACCATGGATAGGTTGTAACAAAATGCATGATAGTTCTACATATTCATAGTTCAGAATTAATATACAGTGGCAAATCCATATTGTCATTTCCTCATCGCCAGGAATGGCGAGTTGACGGTGTTGCCGCTGTAGCTCAGGCTTGGTTATCAAAACCATCACTCACTCATTTACCCAAGCATGCTGAGCGACATCATAGGTGACCATAGATGGATGCATAGGTATCTGAATTGATGGATCAATAGGTAGGTGTGTGAAGAGTTATGTGTTTGGTATTGGTAAGAGCCGCCACATGTTCATAAATAAATTCAAGATTCAGGGAGCGCACATGTGTTGGTACTTGACAGGCTTCAGCTACATGTCACATGTGTTTTGACATGTACACTATCTCAGGCGAATTCAAACATTTCAAAGACACATCTGAGTTTCTGCAGTACAGTGGGTCGACGATCTTTGAGCATGGTAGGTCGACCAAAAGATCGAGTTCCATGACTGGCGCCAGAGCATGTTGACCAACCAGTGCACATGTGCCAATGTATACGTTTGTCAAAACAGTAGAGAGAGAGGTCCTCGGAATTTCTCCAAACTCAATTCATTTCAAGGGCACTTTTGAAGCTTGCAGCAGTTCTTGAAGCAAACGGCCATCAGAAATGGTTGCTACCTATGAAAGGGGGTAGACAACGTGAAACATCCAGTATCGAGCAGCTGCGTCAACCAGCTGTGTTTCGGTTCCCCCTTCAGGTGGTTGGTCCCCCGTTGGTCCGTCGGTCCCAGGATGGTGGTTTTGGACCACTGCCGCTCGAGCGTGTGAGGCGAGAAGGGCAGTGGATCTGGGCTGGTTGGGAGCCCCGCCAGGAGCGTTCGGGACATTCATATGTGGTGGTGTCTTCAAATGAGGGTACCCATCATAGTAACAAACCAACTTATACAAACAAAGTGTTCATGGTATATACAAAAACCTATTAATCATTCGACATTCTACAAGTAAAGTCACCCTTTATATAAACCATTTGATTGCAGTAACGAACGAATTATTTTGGGAGTTCCCAATTTCGAGAAACACCCATATCCCTTTAAAAGGGGGAGGTGTCAATAGGAACTAAAAGCAGTGCTGTAACTAAATGGTAGTTGATCATGGGGTTGTTAGTATGTTGGTATACTTTTTAATGTTGCTAGTGGTTCATAGTTGAATAGCTAGCGTTCATAGTTGCTAGTGGCTATGAATATGAAAGTTACCAAAGGTCAATTAAGTGTCTATGCATGCTGGTAGCTCACAATGTGAACAACTAGCTGTTAGTATGTTGATAGTTTATCTTGTTTAATCCTCATAGTGCCTAATGTTCACAGGCACTCTTGCTACTTGCTCATGGTCACCAATGCTTCCCAGCCGCCAATATGCTTACAGTAAAAAATGGGTAATGATCCATTGGTCATGGCTCAAGATGGCATAAATACAACAAGGTCCAACAACCAACTGGCATTCATTTTCTGGCCTCTCCTGGCTGGTCCTTGCTGGGTCGGGCCACCGATGGAGCTCCAGCTGTACAGACGGGGAGTGCCGGCTGCGGCTGAGGTCACTGTAGTTCAAGCCGGCAAGTAGGCGCATTCGCACATACAATGCTGTGATTGCATATCATACTTGCTGATATGTTTTGAGCATTGGTAGTGATTAAGAGATTATTGAGATTCTGGGGTCTGAACCATAGGTGGATGGGTGGATGACCATCTCTTCTTATTCAACCTGTAGCCAGATCTGGGCGGATGTTTCCAGAGGCTTCCAGTTGGTATATTCCTTTTCAAGCCATCAAGCTGCAGCGTTGTTCAAACCAGTCTGAGTGGTGCGCAGGAATGAGCTGGTTTATAAACCATCTTTGATCAGCGTAGCAGGTAGTTATCCTATGGTTATTGCATATTATCCCCGTGACTCCATGTATGGCATATTTACATATTGTTTCAAAAAATGATCCGAATGAAGGCAGTCATATACCATACATGAAGCATCTGAGCATAGCATGTTCTACCACCAATGTTTGCGATTCATATCATCTTTGATCATTCGTAGCATGTCACAACAACCAAACGCAATGAATTTGCCAACCACTGCAGCGATGGCGATGCTCGTGCCGGTGCCAGCAGTCAGAAGCCCCTTGCTCTGTAGACCTTGGCAGCCACAGACCCCTGCCCTTCGTTGCCGCTTACCTCCACGCCGGTGTGCAGCTGCTGACCCCCCCGTGGTGCCACTGCCATTCTCCCGGCGCGTCTTAGCGTCCTCCTGGCTGGTGGCCATCACGACCATCATCGCAGCCTTGCATGGCCAGGTGTTTTGTGCCTTTCTGTGCTCCCTGGTCCTCTTCGGTACCGTGAACTACTGGCGCGATCCCAGAAACGGCTGGCGCAGGAGAGCCGACTTCTTCTTCGCCAACTTCGGGATCGGATATCATTTAGTACTCAGCGTGGTGATTTGGACAAAGCTTCCTCTACACCACAAACTCGATTTGACCAGTGAATCTTTGAGGCCTTTGTTTCTCACTGGGCCACATGGTGTGCCCGCCCTGAGTCCCTTGAGCTTTTGGATCATGTGGGGTGTTGCTCTGATTTTGTACCGCCGTGCTCGTGCCTGTGCCCAAAAGGGCAACTTTGATACGGGCACCAGATGGCATGTGGTGTTCCACATCGTGGGAAATTTGGCCAACATCCTGCTGTATCCAGCCTTGCAACGGCCATGAGATGGGAAAATGGAGGATGACCGTGCCTTCGATGTTTTCAGGTCAAGTAGTCCAGCCCTTAAGTGAAATAGCCAGTACATGTTGAGGGGGTGCGCCACCACTCCAGTCCCAAATGGGAGATCTAGCGGTGAATCAACCATCAGATGTTACATTGCCACTTATGTTTATCAACTGATTTGATGGTTCGATCACGTGGCATATATGCTCAATTCTAATATCCAAAGCCTCCAAACCAAATTCTGGATCACCAAGGATTCCAGATGAACCAAGGAAAAAAAATCAGCAAAAACACTTGGACCCTCATTATGTCATGAGATGTTCTTTTTAACGGGGTTTGGGGGGGGTGCTGCCGCTACACCAGGATCACGGGCTCCAATACCCGAATTCTTCGGAAGCTGTTCGCGTGGCAGGGGGGGGGCCCTTGGGAGAAGGCCCTTGAGATTCTCGCCACAGCACGACGCTCCTCCTCGTTGGCACCGTGTGGACCTCCGGACGGGTGGTGTCATCACAAGCTATCATGGGCTATGGCTAACAATGCTGGTTGGTGCTTTCCCCAGTATTCATTAACAATTGGTTGGTTGACGAATGATTTTCATAGGGGTTCAAACCACAACTAGATTATATCTGGAATCTTCTTTTGGGTTCACACTTCCATTGTACATCAAGTGTTAAGTCAGCATATTTTGGTATTTTGCTTTCATCATCAGAGAAATGCATATGCACAGTGCAACTCTGAACTTTAGGCCGTTGACACTCTGGTTTGAATCTTTGCTGGTTGGGTCATCGAAGTCAGCAAGATCGGGTTAGAACGCCGATTTGCGGCGGCTACAGGTTACTTGCAAATGATCTCCAAGACAAGTTCCAATTATCGATCAAGAAGGTTAACATGGCACCCAACCATGTAAGATATCCCTTGGAAAATATGATTTCACTACAACTTACTTGGCCAATATTCCTTGGAAGTTTAACCTGGCACCCAAGCCGTGTCCGTAAAGAACTTCGCCGCAGCTGTTTTCAGCTCATGGCGCGGCGTGATGGAGATGCCTTGGAGGAAAGCTTCGAGGCGCTGCCTCAGGACACACCATGGGGTGAACTCCAGGGTTGATTTGTGGCACTTCCATGGTGGGATGTTTGACTAGCTGGTGATTCTCAGGGAGCGATGAGGGTCGCCAGGGGTATCCCGTTCAATCCCTTTAAAGGGGAAGCGATTTAGAGCTACAGGGAGTGGTGAAACCAGATGGTAGTTGATGAGTTGCGCGAACGTTGATGGTGCCCTTCAAGGGCGATTTTTGTCAGTTGAATGGTTGAAATATGTTGGAATGATTCACCAAGCAAGGGATTCGCTGGTGAAAATGACTGTTGGCTAACCACCTGCCACGTGGGTCTTGGACAGAATGCCCCCGAACCATCCTTTCGATTTTTTTAATCATTTTTGGGCAACAAACCATAACTTAGGGGATTCCCAGTGAGAAACCTCCATAATAAGATGCTTCATAAGTAGATAAAACATGATAAAACCACCATCCGCTTGTTAGACGGCGAATCTTCATCAAGGTTTGCGAGCCCTGGTCCCTCGCGGGGGTTACCTGTAGCCACCCACTGCTAAGTTTTGCTGGCATCATTTGGTGCTGCGCAAAGGTAGAGGGGACCCCTGTGTGACCATGGCATGGAACCTGTTGACTCTATGAGCTGGTTGGTTGAGCATGATCAATGGTAGATCCAGCTGGCAAATGGCGACTAAGGGTGGATGATAATAAGGGATTGTAACCTGCACGAATGGTTGATGACGCTTAGCAATGGGAAATCCAGCTCGATCCACAACCCCCCTTCTGTTGAATGGTAGGTCACCGAAGCAATTTCTGGTTAAAGCAAGGGTGGTTTATCAATATGGATTTGCCGTCAAACTTGGACGCCATGAAACATAGCCAATCATTGGTCACAGATGTTCACCCATTGGTCACTGGTGAAGCTAGCCCCCCAGAAATCGCAAGACGACCAAGAAAATGGCATGTCATCTCGGAAGGGCGTCATCAACCGGTTCATGTTCAGCTTCCAAGATTCAGATATGGGCCGCAAAACTCAAACACCAAAATTGTGGTTTCTCAAAATAGGGTTACTCCCAAATCATTCATGATTAACTACATGTATGTACTTTATTAGTATAATTACAACCGTTCATTTTTGAGGTTCCTTATTCCAAAAAACTCCCGAACATGTTGTGCTTGGAACGCCTGGTCGGTGGGGTTTCCATGTGGCATCGGCCATGCCATGCGCCAGGCCATCTTCCTCATTGATGCCACGGGCCTAGGGTCCGCTTCGAAGGTTTATCGTTCAAGGCGGGGCACGTGATGAAGCGCCTGGTGGTGCCTCCCTTGGGGCCTTCGCTGGGTCAACTGGTCCATGTTTCGGTGGAGGGTCGATGAAGGTCGGTGATGATGGTTGATTCATGGTGTTGGTGGTGATGAAGGAGGAGAATGCTGTTGGTCGGTGGTGGTGGTAGTGGTGGTGGTGGTGGTGGTTGTGGTGGTGGTGGTGGTGGTATTGGTGAGGGTGGTGATAATGACGACCATCATCTTTCACAAAGCATGTTGTAACCGCACAGCTGAAACAAAAATCGGCGCACGGCTGAAGTGTTGCTGCTGGGTAATCCCCAGGCTGCCAAAGTCGTTGTGAACTCCCATGTTGCGGGGCCCAGATGTCAAATCTTGGAGTGGCAGATGGGGGACACTGCCAGATTTGGCGGTCAGTGCCCTGGGTTTGGATGAACCTTCCATGGAGCTACTCGTCCAGCTACAATTTGTAAGCCACTACCCTTTGGTAAACTAACATAGCAATGGAAAATCAATGAAAATCACCATATTTTGAAGAGAAACCAAAAACATAAATGGTGGATTCTCCAGCCAGCTATGTGGCTGTTTATCAGATCGAGTATCCCGGATTTTTGATGAGCATTCCCTCAAAAATTGCACACTGGCGTCCAGCTTTTGGGATGTGAGCTAGCCATGGCTGTTGGTTGGTACCCATGACCCATGGCCCACGGCACCTCCGCATCGCCAGACCCGGTTGCAACGACTTTGGAGCTCACTTTTTGGACACGCCTGCAGCGTGGCGTCAGAGGGGAGCCGGGGGAGATCAGGGGAGCCATGGTTAGATACGAGTCAGCCGAGCCGTGGGGATGCCATGATTAAGAGTTGCTTACTACCATGAGCCCCCAAAACCTTTAGAAAGGTAGGGTTTTACTCTCCAAAATATGGGTTATAAGCCGTAAAAATTATGATTTTGGGGGCTCATGGTAAGCATTGTCAACTTTCATGGTAAGATATGATATGCCACGATGATTGACGTTGATGAGATTAGTGATATGATGATGGTTACGTAGTTCAGGGAGTTGGATGTTAGCCATCAACCGTCATGATAAATAATCATGAACTCGTGAAACAAATTGTTAGGATGATTACCTGGCGGTAGTAGGTCATTACTGCATGGTGTTTGGCTGGACATCATCACTCGGTGATGTTGCATTATTGGAAACAAACACAAGGTGGGCGCCCAGCAATGTGCATGTGAATATAACTTGTCTCTTCCTTTCTAGTTTGATTGTCGGTTTTCTAGCCCTAAACAAATCAGAGACAGAAACACAAGAGGAGCTCCCCTGTGACAGAAAATTGCACCTGCGAAGAACCAGGCTCAAGTGTGATGAAACAAGGTTAATGAGCCATGGTTCATTCTGAAAGGTACCCCTGCGTTATCCGTATAGGGGTTGACCCCCTAGTTGTATGTTGGTTGCAGGGCCATTTTGCCACAGACAGTCGCATCCTCAATAACTGGTAGCTCCCAACCGACCTAAGTGAAGTACCTGGGAGGTACCACCCTCTAGAACTATTACCATCAGATGGCGTTTCCCTTCCAACATTTCTCAAGATCCTGCAAGTTAACTAAGTGGGGGATATCACTTTGTAATTGTCAAAGTTACATGTCCCAACTAGGTGCAGGATATGCACCTTGTAATTCTTTGAGTATGGCAAAGTAAAACTGGCTGGTGGTTTCAAACATTTCTTATTTTTCCTAGTAGTGATTAACAACTGGTTGGTTGACAAGCATATTTTTCATAGGGGTGGTTCAACCACCAACCAGAAAAGTATGGCAAAACCTCTGGAAGCGGCGACCTTCGCCATGTCTTTGCGAAACTTTCCTGCCAATCAGCTGATCGCTGCAGATCCGTTTGGGCGCATGCTTCCAACAAGTGCACCGGCAATGCCCAGTCCCTTGGTGCGATGGCTGTTGTGCGAGAATCTCAAGGTCGTCGCCAGTGAGAAGATGGTTAAAGATGGTTGTAGTTAAACCATATGAAACCCTAATCTATTATTTGTAGTCAATTGGTTGTAGTTAAACCCTCATTTGCTTTTCACAATTATAATATGATGAAACCATGTTAAACCCTTGTTTGTTATTTATGATGTATATTCATGTGTGTATAACTGGGCAAATCGTTGGACGCCCCGGCAAAAAATGATATACTCTAAACGACCAGCATGCAAATAATACTGATATCCTGTATGGACATAGCGAGCAACAAAATATCCCAGGATATCCAACCAGATCAGATCTAACCTGCACCATGGCCACATACCTGTCAGGGATGGAACCCAATGAACTCAATCGGTTTGGTGTATTTGCTTGCACTGCCCTAAATGTAGCTGGGTAAAGAAGATGAAGTGAAATGAGCGGGGTTGAATATCCAATCAACATCTTGCCGAGATAACAGGCGTTTTTGCCAACTGCCAAGTGTAGTGGAGCTGAAGCATCAACAAATCGGAGCTCCAAGTATTTCAGCTGCTTTGGGAACAATGATTGGTAAATCAAAGCTGCATCCATTAATTTACCATTGGTAGAACCATTGGGTAGATGGAGCATCATGTAGAATCATCCTAGAAGCAATTGATTGGGTAGAATCATCTTATCAATCAAGGTATAGTCATTGAAACCAGTACCTTGACCCTCAATTGCCCTCCATTTTTGTGACAAACACTTATTATTTCAGGACATTTACCCATTTTTCTAGGGTGATTGAGGGTCAAGGTAGAATCATTTTATCAGCATCCCACATGTTTCTTTGACTGGACACAAATCTTACGTATAGCAACTCGTTGCTGATTACCACGGACGCTGCGAAATCATTCGCCAGTTATTGCTGTATCACCGACCTGTGGTGCGATCGTTTGAGCAGTTTTGAGCCGTTATTTGTTCACAGTGCTTCGCCAGCACTCATATGCTAGCATGCTGGGCCATAGCCAATATTGGTATGGAAGTGTGCGTATTACATATTCATTGAGCTATCCTTATGCTTCCATCATAAGATCACCAGCTGGTTTCTACCATCGTGGTTTGGGATTGCTTGCCTCGGAAAACTGGAAGCATAGGGCACCATCAACTACAGATACCAATCATACACAAATAAGCAGATCCATAGCAGAGTTCGACCCTCGAAAGCTGAGATCGGAAGTAGCTGCGTGAATCAGCTGGTGCTTCGGGCGGGTCCTGTCCCCAGCCCCTGGTGAAAAATGGAGCAGTTGCACACCAGACATGCCAGCCATGATACCATGAAGCCATTGCTTAAGAAGTTGAATTGCCATAGGTTCATGGCTCACAAAGGCTATGAAAGCTGAATAATGGCTAACAATGGCGATGATACCAGCAGTAAGACTCATGTGAGTATGTATCAATCTACCCGTCCACAAGACGGATGAATCGCAATGAGAGAAACTAACAATAGGATAACCATTCTAAGACAAGATTAATATCATTAACACCCCAACTGGTTAGTGCAACGGGATATTTTCGTACATACCAAGGGTGGCCGGTGCTTTGGATGATCAGCAAACCTGATCAAACTCCAATGTAGCACCTGCCGTTCCAATAGGTATTATGCTGTAACTACATTCAAAGGATCATTCAAACCTGTCAATCTTAGACCTCATCAACGTCACCTTTGAATCAGCAATGTATCATATCGCAGCATCACAATTTCTATTTTTCACCACTAGACATACTGTAATAGTCACCAGATTTCATAGGAATCATACAAAAGTACCAGCCATCAAGCAATCTTGACAATACAAACCACTAATATTCATCATAACAATTATATCGCTTAACAGATATACACATGTTGTGATTCCATCCATTTTTTCCTTCTCTTTCGACGTAACAACCATTTGGTAAACTAACGGGTTTAGTCTACGATTTAGTGCTGAAATCCCACTAGTTGACCACAATCACGTATAGGATAAGCCACCATCAGCTATCTCCTCGCATATCTCGCCATTATTCCCGTTCCTGGTTTACACCATCAGCAGGCAAGGTTATGACTAGGCTTAGCCACTATTGACAATTATTAAAACAATGAGCAACCAATAGTAGTTAAGCCAATGAGCAACTACTAGGTTATTCCCCAACCAATATTAGCTACTAGGTTATGAGCAACTACTGATGAACCAATCACATCCCATAGTCCCACGGGAGCCACTCGGCTGGGCACTTCATAAATCTTCCCTGAAAAACGTCACAGCATCGTCCCAGTCCTCTCGAGTACGAGCCTTCGTGAGCATGGAAGGCGGGCGACGTCGGGGCACGGTGAGTTCGTCCTCAGTTCCGTGAAGCCGAAGAGATGGGTTGACCAGCAAAGATATGCTGAAAAGTACAGGGTTGGCCGGAGAACATATGGTAAATGAAGCATATAGTGAATTGCACTATAGTAAGTCAACTAGCGAAATATGGTGAATAATTGTGGCGAGTGATAGCTGATGGTCAATGAAGATCACCGATGGTCGCCAAAACGGATACGGATACTGTCGGATTCGTAGCGTGATCGCCATGGAACAGGCCATGCATCATGAAGGCCCGGCATAGCCCGGAAAGTTGCGAGATAGGACCATCGTGGTATCCACGGATCGCAGCCCCCGGTTCTGGAAATTCCGAGTGGATCATGTCATGATCAGTTGCAAGGTGATGGATGAAATGGTAGCCAGCAATGTGATGATAACCGCTTGTTGGTGATGGGCCAGGGCGAGTTTTCTGTTGGGTTTTAGAATGTTGGAATCTCTATTTTTTCGGCGCTCACTGCTAGGACTGTTAGGATGCAGGGGCTATGTTGTTTGCACCTCTTGAAGGTGCTGATTGTTTGTTATTGTCAGTTCTGCATTTCAACCGACAAGTTTGCATCAACTGCCATTGGTAGCCAGAAAAAATGGCCGGATGGCATAGTATCATTTCTTTGGTACCCATATGGCATGGAAAGAACTGCACTTGTGCAACATGGAATTGCTTGTTTGCCGTCCACTGTGTGTCCCCTGCAACCCATTACCCTACAGTGTCCGGGTGTTTCCGGCTAAAATCTTGAGTTGGACAGGTAAAACAACCAAAAAAAGACATTTAGATACCGATTTTAGGGGTAATCATATTGTATGAACAACCAGTTTGAAGCACCTGTCCAGAACTGGTTGATGAGAAAATCTACCAGGAAAGCCTTATCGTTGCTGGTCATAAGCAAGGGTTCCCGGGGTTCCCTGAAGATTTTCCCACCAGCCCACCCAGTGAAAATGTTGTCTCTGCAATCTCACTTGGTGAGTGATGGTTTCCGTTGATGAGCCGCCCACTTTTCAACACGTCCGAGCTGTTCCTGCCAGCACCTTGATCGATGGTCCAGGGTGGTGTCCAGAGCATTCTTTGGCTCGAGACCTGCCCTTGTGGCGCGGCACGTTGCTGAGACGACTGAGCGTTGGATTTCTTGGTTGGGATCAGGACCAAGTCATGGCATGTCTTAGCCATCAATTTTGGAAGCAGCTTCCTGAACATTTGTCCACGAACTCACTTTAAGTCATGGCATGTCTTAGCCAATTTGGAAGGAATTGTCGTTCACCTCGATCATACCTGACATGAAAAACGTAGACCAACAAGCCACCTCCAATCCCTTACAGTGGAGCAGTATCAAAATCCTTGGTTACAGTAATGTCATTACTCAGATGCCACGTTCAGAGCATTGCTTCCACTTGATCAAGCCATGACTTATGGCTGAGGAGCCCAGCCGGTTGGATGCCAAATTTCAGCTGGTTGGAGGGTTAGATCTTGATTTTTTCCCACTTAAGATGGCTGGTTGTTTAGCTAATGTGGCTTTGGGATGGCGAAAAAAGCCAATCATGGGTTCAGAACGGGGGCAATGCAAGCCTCCAAGCTGGCAGATTTAGGGAAACCCTTTAGACATCAGCTATGAATGCTCCATTTTCCATTGTCATGTTAGTTTACCAGAGGGCAATATGATCTCATTATTTCATGCTGCTCGAAGAGCTGGCTAACCCATCCATCGCTAGCTATGAAGCATTATCATTTTCGCCAAAAGCAACATGCATTGACCAAGGTGGTCGGCTGTTTCTCAAAACAGGGGTGCCCCCCCAAATCGTCAAAAATCAATATAATCAATCATCTATAGTGTCTATAGTAGTCAGCATGATCATTTTTTATGTCCCCTGGGACTTGAGAAACCACCAGACTTGTTCGCCATTACCAACCAGGCCTCTCAATGGGTATCATTCGTAACCATCATTCCCAGTCACCTCCGCGCAAGGGCTCCTGTATTGCGCCACCATGGGGCACCCCTCCAGTGATGACCTCCCGACCACAATGCTGGGTGGCACCACCACCATAGGACGAACGCAAGCTTCATCGGGAGCTGCTATGAAGGACGACCAGTGCCCAGCGATGGTTTTTTGGCAGTTTTTGGTTTCATATTCACATTTGAATTTCGGAGTGAGTGGTAGGGCGAACCTGCGAACCTATAGTGATGCCCCAGCAAAACAACAGATTTTGTTCCTATATGGATGGTCCCAGGATGGTCCCCTGAATCACCAGGCTCCTGCCACTCGGTGGATGGCCACCACGGGAAGACGCCAGCAGAGCACACGAGACACCCAGCTTTTTCCTTAAACAGTTGTGACTGCAGTGAAAACCACCATGAGCCCCCAAAACCATCATTTTTATAGGTCAGAACCCATATTTTGGAGGGTGAAGCCCTACCTTTTTTAAGGGCCCTTGGGGGCTCATAGCAGCTGGGATTCTCAGGGAAGCCAGAAACTGGTTGAACTCAGGGCTGGTGGAGTCAGCGGCTGGTGAAACGGGCCCCATTGGCTACCAAAGGACATGTTGATGCCACTTGAGGGTTTCTCAAAATAGGGAACCCAAGTTGTGGTTGGTTTATTACTATAAAGGACTATTAATGGATGATTTGGGGGTACCCCTATTTTCAGAAACCACCACTTGCCCTTGGTAGCCATCCAATGACTGATTGACACAAAAGCTACAGTGGTCTGAGATTGGTAAGCGCCAACTGTTGGTTAGCCAACGGGTCACTGGCCATTACCCTGATCGACTTGATCGACCGTAAGCATAAAACATGGAACACCCCCAAATGCTGAGAAATCATTCTCGGATCAAGCATTGACTCAAGTCTTGCCTTGACGATAGGCTGCTGTCTTTGCAAAGCAACGGGTGGCACGCAAGATCTGAATGCATTTGGGGCAGCATGGGAAGGGCAGTGATTGCTCCGGCAAGAGGTTTACAATGTTCACAATGCCATTGAGCAATTTTCTGCAGATGACAAAGCTACAGAAACATGAGGAACTCCTCGACTCTGGTGTTCTCCGTCAGTTTGAGGAAAGCATGGGCAGAGCCATGTTTGTATCTCACCAGTGGATCTGCCGGGATCATCCCGATCCAAGTTTTCAACAACTGGAAGTCTTGCAGACGGCTTTGAAAGGGCTTTTATCTGGAAGAACGGTCGTAAGTCTGCCGCCAGTCATTGAGCTGTGGCTTGGGCGTGTAAGATGCCCCACGGCATCTGACTTTCGAGCTGAGGCATTATATCTTTGGTATGACTATTTCAGCTGCCCGCAAGGAACGTCTTTCGATGCTGCTCGGAATCGTGAGCTTGCAATTGGATGTATCCCTTCATATGTCGCCCAATGCTTTTTCTTCGTGATCTTGTGCCCTGCTGTGCAGCATGCAGATGGGCATATGCTAAGTGAATCGACCTGGGCACGCCGCGGTTGGTGTCGACTCGAGCGTATGGCCCGAGAGCTAGCTAGAGATGATGGCTTCATCATCACTGTTCAGACTGCTAGCCATCCCACCTTGGCATGGAGTGTGAACGATGTGAGCCAGGCCCCTGGCAATGGAGAATTCAGTTTTGAAGAGGACAGAGCCAGAGTTGGCCAAGTGATTTTCAAAATGGTCTGGAACAAGTTACACCACTTGGTAGACACTGGAGACTTTCACGGCTACCGTTTCCTCCTGAATCTTCACCATAAGCACTTTGAGGGTGTACCTGGGTTAGATCCAATTGGGGGCCTCATCCCCGGCTTTGACACCGACATTGACCCCGTAGACCATCCAGGCCAATTTCTGATTGCCAGGTTCCTGCATGACAACCTGTTCAAGCAGGTTACTGACAGGGACTCGGAAGGCTGGTCATCGCTGTGCTTCGCAGTTGTCAAGGGCGATGCGGCTTTGGTGCAGGCCTTGTTGGACAGCAGAGCTGATCCAAATGACAAACTGCGCAGAAAGAAGAATGATTTGCCTAAGGGATCGCCAGTCCTTACCGTGGCAACAGTCTATCACAACACCGAGGCCGTCAAGGTTGTATTAGCAAGCAGGGCCAATGTGAATGCTCGTTGCGTGAGAGGTGCGACCGCACTTATTTGGGCAGCTGGTACGGACAACTTAGCTGCGGTGCACATACTGTGCGAAGCCGAAGCACATGTCCGAATGAAGGTGCTCCCTGGCATCAGTCCTTTCCGAATGGCTTGTTCTACGGGTAGCGTGAAGGCAATGAAGGAGATCATGACCACGTTTCCAGCAGTAAGTCTGCGCCATTGCTTGCATCAAGCCCTTCTTTTCTTTGGAGATGGCGACACCGTCTCCGCTTTGATAGATGCTTCAGCAGACATCAATGAACAATTTCGAATTCCGATGTCGCGTTTCACTTGGTGGAGTCTTTTAAAAGCTCTCCATGCCCGGCACTATGTGAGCCCTTCATCATTGACTTATTTGGCCTACCACCACTATGGGGCAACTCCCTTGATGTTCAGCATCCTTTCGGGAAAACTGGAAGCCACTACTATTTTGCTACGAGCAGGTGCCAACATGAACATCCGGAACGACCGAGGAAAGATTGCAGCCGACTTTCTCCAGGAGATGCAGATGCAGCTGCCATCGCTCCCACTGCAAAATGGCAATGTGGGGAGTCCAAAAGATGACGAGGAAGACGATGTCTTCTCAGTTTGAGGAACAGATGGACCTGCTGTTTCCGTTGCCACCTTTAGGAAGACCATGGGAGACCGTCGGTTCTAGGTTCGAACTTCCGATGCAAACTTGTGACTTTGCAGAAAGCATAGCCAATCAATTGCTGCACGTGTCACCGTCAGAAGCCAAAGTACCTGCAACAGACAGGAGCCAAAAAAGCCCGCCCATGTGAACGAATGACTTGACCATGAAGAAAAACTGGCAAACAAATCTTGGTACATCTTGGCGCCCAAAGAGTTATTTCACAGGGTTAGCCGGGTGATGTGGGACATTGATGGTGTTTCACTGATGGCAACATATGGCGAAAATGGTTCATCATCACACACGGAGGCCATCAGGATGAACCACCAATTGTGAAACGAAAGCTGGCCTGGGAGCCATGGGAGACCGAAAGCCCGCAAGCATGTCTCCATATTTCTCCCGTTGGACCGGGGAAACCAAGCAGCAAAACAATCATACAGATCATACACCTGTTACATGCATAAAGTGGCAAACAACTGCTGATGAACGATGCATGGGTCAACTCGTCATTTCCAGTCTTGGTTTCACAATTGGTTTGCAATGGTAATGGTTAGTCCGGATGGGGAATAAGTCGCATGGAACTTATTCTGATTGTGCAACATGGATTCGTCGCATCGGCTTTTTTGATTCATCGTTGCAAGCCGCTCTCACTGTCCCCATTGCACCCATCAATCCGTCGGTGGATGTGAAGCATCATGGCAGTTTTCGGCAAAACCATCATGCATTGACCAAGCTCAACAATTGTTAGCCATGAAGGCCATGCTTCTCTATGAGTATCATTAATAATTAGCCATCATTCACAAGTGATGTGCATCCAGTACCCTTCAGCACAGTAAACCCGGGGTTCCTCCACCAATAGCGCCACCATGGGGCGAAACATCTCCAGCCTCCCATGCTCCTGGCCTCCCACAACGCTTCGCCGGTGGCGCCACTGCCAGCCGTGCGATCACAGGACGAAGTGCTTCTTCAGCCGCACTATGAAGGACAGCCGATGATCTGCGGTGGCTTTCTGGGTGTCATGTTTCTTGCACAAGTACAAGGTGGGCCCCCCTAGTCGTAAGTTGATAATGAGCCATTTAACTATAGTTATCTCTGTCATAACTGGTAGTTACCCTATTGTTTGGTTGGTGGTTTTTAAATATCTTGAATTTTGCCTATTATCTACTAACAACTGGTTGGTTGACTAATATTTTTCCTAGGGGTTGCAACCACCAACCAGTTCTGATTGCCCTAAGATCAAACTGGGATTCTCTTGGGATTCACCGAACAACCTGGCAAAAAAAACAAACAGAAAGTGGTTGAACTAAGGGCCTTGTGTTCTGAGGATCAAGCATTCATGGAGCAATTGCAACCTGAGTGTTTCAACTTGGTGATACTGGCCACGTTGTCTACCAAAGAACTTGTTGATGCTGCCGCTGGTAACCATCCAACTCATCCAACGACCCTTACAAATAAAAAGCCACAATGGTTTCAGGCTTTGGTGAGCGCCAACTGTTGTTGGCCAACAAGTTAAGTGACTGAAACTCCCTCACTGTTTTTTGAGGTCACGGGGTCGGATACGCATTCAATTGTTGGGTCGCATGCGCATTCAATTTGAGGGTCGGATACGCATTCAATTGGTTCACATTTTCTGAACGGATAGAAAGATTTCCATGTTCACATGTCATGTCATGGCACCGGACAGCACCATGTTCTTGTCCTGAACGTTTTTGTGGACAAACCGTTCCCCGTTTCCCCCCAATGTCCTTTCCCTGAGTGGCGTGTTTGATCAACCCTTGTGTGTCCCCTGTTCCCCCCGTTGTCGTTTCATGTTTTTGTTTTGTTTGATAAGCGATGCCACCTCCGTGTCCCCTGGCCCCGGTTCCCTGTCCCCTGCTCCCTTTCTCGCCATGTCCTTTCCCTTAGTCCTGTGGTAGATACTCATCTTTCCCTTGTAGTGGTTTTGTTGAGAAACCCTTGACCCTGGTGGTTCCCTACCCCGTTTCCCCTCCAATGTTTTTTTCCCTCAGTGGTGTCTTTGATAAACCCTTGTGCGTCTCCTGTTCCCCCCCCGTTCCTTTCCCTTATTCATGTGGTTGATAAACGGTGGCGTCTCCGTTTCCCCTGGCCCCAGTTCCCTGTCCCCGCTCCCTTTCTCCCCATATCCTTTCCCTGGGTGCTGTGGTAGATACGACCCTCTGTCCCTTGCCCCCTTTTCCCCCCCTGTCCTTTCCCGGATGGAAGCAATGCGTGTGTGGGTGACCCTCTCTTTGCGTGTGCAGGTGACCCCAGTCCCTTGCGTGCTCAGGTGACCCTGATTTTGCGTGCT
>VSDK01024180.1:340973-363127 GCA_009767595.1 Symbiodinium kawagutii
TCTTTGGTATGACTATTTCAGCTGCCCGCAAGGAACGTCTTTCGATGCTGCTCGGAATCGTGAGCTTGCAATTGGATGTATCCCTTCATATGTTGCCCGATGCTTTTTCTTCGTGATCTTGTGTCCTACTGTGCAGCATTCAGATGGGCACATGCTAAGTGAATCGACCTGGGCACACCGTGGTTGGTGTCGACTCGAGCGTATGGCCCGAGAGCTAGCTAGAGATGATGGCTTCATCATCACTGTTCAGGCTGCTAGCCATCCCACCTTGGCATGGAATCTGCATGATGTGAGCCAGGCCCCTGGCAATGGAGATTTCAGTTTTGAAGAGGACAGAGCCAGAGTTGGCCAAGTGATTTTCAAAATGGTCTGGAACAAGTTACAAAACTTGGTAGACACTGGAGACTTTCACGGCTACCGTTTCCTCCTCAATCTTCACCACAAGCACTTTGAGGGTGTACCTGGGTTAGATCCAATTGGGGGCCTCATCCCCGGCTTTGACACCGACATTGATCCCGTAGATTATCCAGGCCAATTTCTGATTGCCAGGTTCCTGCATGACAACCTGTTCAATCAGGTTACTGACAGGGACTCGGAAGGCTGGTCACCGCTGTGCTTCGCAGTTGTCAAGGGCGATGCGGCTTTGGTGCAGGCCTTGTTGGACAGCAGAGCTGATCCAAATGACAAACTGCGCAGAAAGAAGAATGATTTGCCTAAGGGATCGCCAGTCCTTACCGTGGCAACAGTCTATCACAACAACGAGGTCGTCAAGGTCCTGCTTGCAGGAAGGGCCAATGTGAATGCTCGTTGTGCGTACCATGCGACAGCGCTGGTTGCAGCAGCCAGTTCGGACAATGCTACTGCGGTGCGCACACTCTGCGAAGCCAAGGCAGATGTCCGAATGAAGGTCCTCCCTGGCATCAGTCCTTTCCGAATGGCTTGTTCTACGGGCAGCGTGAAGGCAATGAAGGAGATCATGATCAATTTTCCATCAGTCAGTCTGCGCTTTTGCTTGCATTGTGCATTGCTGTTCTTTGGAGATGGCAACACCGTCTCCGCTTTGATAGATGTTTCAGCCGACATCAATGAGCAACTTCGAATTCCGATGTCGCGTTTCAGGTGGTGGAGTCTTTTAAAAGCTCTTCATGCCCGGCACTACGTGAGCCCCTCATCCTTGACTTATTTGGCTTACCACCACTATGGGGCAACTCCCTTGATGTTCAGCATCCTTTCTGGTAAACTTGAAGCCACCGCCATCCTGCTACAAGCAGGTGCCAACATGAACATCCGGAACGACCGAGGAAAAAGTGCAGCAGACTTTCTTCAAGAGATGCAGCTGCCAACGCTCCCACTGCAAAGCGGCAAAGTTGGGAGTCCAAAAGATGACGAGGAAGATGACGTGTTCTCAGTTTGAGAAACCGATGGACCTGCTGTTTTTGTTGCCACCTTTAGGAAGACCATGGGAGACCGTCGGTTCTAGGTTCGAACTTTCGATGCAAACTTGTGACTTGGCAGAAAGCATAGCCAATCAATTGCTGCACGTGTCACCATCAGAAGCCAAGTACCTGCAACAGACAGGAGCCAAAGTACCTGCAACAGACAGGAGCCAAAAAGCCCGCCCATGTGAATGACTTGACCATGGAGAAGAAGGTGTCAAACAAATCTTGATACATCTTGGTATGCCCAATGCACCCTTTTTTTGTGAACCGGGTGATGTCGGGCATTGACCATGCAGTGATGGCAAACCACACACGGAGGCTCTGGGGATGTTCGACCAACTTCGCCCTCACTAAGGAAACTAAGCAGCTTAAAATGGATCACACACCTGTTCATGCATATAGTGCTTAGTTGTCAAAATTAATTATACGGCATTTTCCCAAGTAAAACTGTGCGATTTGAAAGTGAAAACTATGGTAGTTTCAAATACTTTCATCACATTTTTGTTTTTTGACTGTTCCCCACTTGCCAGGACGGGTCGGCTGTTGCGCTGAAGGGTGCGCTGCAAGCATGCAAGCAGCAGCGGACATGGGCTGCTGCTGTCCAAGTGCTATGTCAGACGCCAAGCCGAAATCATGGGGGCAGCATGCTCCACAGCTCGCAGATTCGTTGGATTCGTTGGCTAAGATTTGCCATGGTTTTGAGTTGCTGAGTCAGGTGCCTAAGTCGGTCTATCTTCCATTTGCCTGGTAGTTACGTTACTTACCCTAGTGAATTGACCTAAGTGATCTAACTGGCGGGTACCACTCTGAACTTGCCAATTTTTGTCAGATCCAGTTGTTTGCTGGTGATCCAGCTCTGAAACCGTACATTGCATGGTGGATTGCCTGCTGGTAAGCTGATGGTGGATCAAGGGCTGGCCATGTTCGCTACCCTTAATCGTGGATATGAACCATAGGTCAATTTATATCTGGCAGATATCTTGAGTACATGGATATATCATTACGGATAAACTGGTAGCTATGATGGCTGGATGAACCCCCATTGTCAGTTGATGTATGGGTTCATCAGCCGTAGAGGGAACATGTCTTGGGAGGTACGCACGCGCAGTGGTCGGGCTGTCAAGGAGGACCCACCACTCGACCTTGGATCCTGGTTTGGATGGAGGGACCACCACCATTCAACCCACCACATTGGTAGGTAGCGTCCAACAGGCCTCGACTTTGCTGGGTTTTGTTGACATTACCGTAGCAGCTGGTTGAACAAAGGGGTGTTCAGTGTACCGAAAAGGATCAGCCATTGTTTTTCACTCTGGTGATCTAACATAGCCATGGAAAATCACCATTTTTTCCAGTGAAACCCTGGGAAATCAGCTATAACTGGTGGATTTTCCATTGCTATGTTAGATCACCAGAGGGTAAAAGTTAAAGTGGTGGAATCCTTCACTGGGTTATGGAAAACTCAATGCCTGAGCGACCATTAGCATAGACCATCATGGTAGCCAAGTTGTGGTTTACCAGCATGAAAATCGCTCGCTTTCGAGCGGTGCCCCTCCCCGAGTTGGTACTTAGGTAAGTTCACTAGGATAATCAGCAGTTCTAGGAGACAATTGGCTATGGGTCAATATTTACCAACCAATGCTGGGGGATAATAACCGACAAAAATAGGGAAAACAGTAGTTAATGATGGGGGAACCAGGGATACAATGTTTTGACCCAATGCCAATTGAAGTCAAGGGGCTTATCAACCAACTTATACCCCCCCCCCACTCTGTACCCTCGGAACATCTCAGCGCCAATGTTTCAGCACGCGCGTGTTGAGGATGGGGGAGCGGAAGTTGGTGCCAGACTTGACCGCATGGGCCTCTGATCCTTGGCTTCCAGCCCTGATGGACTTGGTGAAAAATCTCAGCTGTAAATCGTTGTGTGGTTCAACCATGTCGGATATTTGCCTGGAGAAGCAAGGGCACAACTATATATGTAACAATGCAATGCCCTGGCAAAAACTATGCATTCTTTTCGTCTCATTTCAGGAGTGGTTCGAGCTAATCGCCCCACAGCAGAGTGACCGGCTCGAAATGTCTGACTGACTAGCTGGATTGCTAGAGGTTTGACTGGGCAACCTTGATGAAAATAAGATGTGGAGGTAGTGGCCTTGTACTACTTGCATGTGCACCCCCACGGCTCGTAAGTTGTCACCTTTGTCACCAACCATAGGTTTTAGGGGTTGGTTCAATTGCCTTAGAGAGGACGAAACTCCTTACCATGCTGAACTACCCCTGGCCGTTGCGCATCTAAGTGCCAGTCCCCACCAGCGTCACAGAATGCCTGGGATAACTTTGCCAAGCCGAGGCCTAAAGAATGGCCATCCGAGCTGCTAGTATCCGTCAGCTATAGCCATGTTTGTCAAAAGTGGTAATTAGCAAATAACTTATAGTTCATGGCGACTAAGTTATATTTCTCTACTAAGGCAACTAAGTTATATTTCTTTTTTAATTAGCTACCAACTAGCTACCAAGTAGCTACCAACTAGCAACCAACTAGCTACCAACTAGCAACCAACTAGCTACCAACTAGCTACCAACTAGCTACCATCTAGCTACCAACTAGCTACCAACTAGCTACCCTAGTGAACTAACCTAAGTTAGCAATCCCTGCTGGGTGCCATGCCGAGCCGCCCCCTGGAGGTGATCGCATGCTGTTCCAGAGGCCAGTGGCAGATTGCCACAGCGTTGTTGCAGGCGATGTCGGAGGATTCTTGGTGTGGCAACTGGTGGGGAGGTGTTCCAAACACATTTGGCTATGGGTCAATATTAACCATCAATAATGGCTTATAACGACCAACCAAATCAAATGGAAAACAATTCAAACCTTTTTGGTGGTTTCCCCCCAGTAGGGGACCCAAAAAATGGTTGGTTTATTACTATAAATGGTTAATAGTGGATGATTTGGGGGCACCCCTTTTTTGAGAAACCACCATTTGGCTATGGGTCAACATTAAATGGATGGCTTATACCCACTAACTTAGTTTTTTTTTTGGTTTTTTTTGTGGGATATGATTGATTTACCATATAACCACTAAAAATACTCATTTTTAGCAAGGGATCTAGTTCAGCCACCAAGTTAATCAACCAACTAATGGGGCATAATCACCAACAATAACAAGGAAAACTATGGAAAACCATGGTTAATGCTAGGGGAACCAACAATAATAGCTAGTTAACCAACAATAATAGCTAGTTAATGGTTGATAATAGGGCATGATAAGAAACAGTAGTAGGGGATATAGCAGCTATATATGGCTATGGGTCAATATTAACCATCAATAATGGCTTCTAATGACCAATCAAATCATAGGGAAGACAATGATTAATGATAGGGGAAGCAGGGGTACAGGGTTTTGACCCACTGCCATTTAGATCCTTGCCCAGGCTTACAGTAATTAGGTCAATTCGACTGCACAATTTAGGTCCAATTCGAAATGCAGTATTTAGGTCAATTTATTTCGGTCAATTTGATATCTGATTCATCTTTCGAAAATAGATTTAGCGAATTGATCTAAATACTGTCAATTCATGATGATGATCCAACTGAGATCAAATTCCCCAGCCTAGGGAAGAACATCACCCAGCCTGGGGAACTTCAAACTGCAGGGCGATTATTCTTTGCACGGCTTCACTGGTGGTCGTCCATGTCGATCCCACATGGGATGTTCTTTGCGGCATTGGGCATGAACCAAGGCGAATAGCCAATGCTTGCGGGCCTTGATTGGGCCCTATGACGACCACGCTTGGGCAACAGTGAAAGATATCAATCTCTGTGAGTTAACGGGTTAACCATTGTCAACCATTGTTATCCTGATGAACCATTGGTGTACCAGTACCGAAGAACTGTGTGAAATCCCGTCGCGGCGGACGACTGTTGCCACTGTTCTCAGTAACGACGGTTGGTCGCTGATCATGATTAATTAATTAAGAATTTCTTAAGTACTAGTTGCCATATCCTATCAACCGATGAGTAACAATAATAGTAATGTACAATTGTTGTAAGAGGTGCTTTGATCATAGTTGACCATGATTGCAGCGAATGCAAGGCACCATAGCCAACCATTGATGAATCGACAAACGCTACTTAAGCAACATTAGTTGATAATGAATAAGTACTCAGCTGAACAACTATGGACCATCATTCAGAATGGTCAACTAATACTCGTTAACCAATACTAATGCTACTATCAGCCATCGTTGGTCAATAGTTATTCGAACTAATTCTAACCCTCAGCCACCAAGATTTTTAGCCTATAAATGATCATAGAACATTAGAAAAAACAACCTGCAAAAGCTTATGGTTGAAAACACATTTAAACGATAAAAAAACGTGAGAGAGAGTACAACCTATGAAACCAGTAAACCCTCTAATCAATCCTTCTAAAACAACCTATTCAACCTTCTCAAAGCCTTTAAAACCCTTAAAGCCCGGAAAAAAAACACGTCCACATGTCTACATGTTGGGAGCTCAGCCGCCCTAGGTCAAGCAGCGACCCAACGTGGTGTGTTACAACGGCGTGCTGAGCGCCCTAAGTCGAGGCAAGGCCTGTGGGGCGGTGACGTTTTATGGGGGATGATTGAACCATCAGAAATGGTTGGGAATGAAAAATGAATGAATAATGAATAATGAATGAATCATGATGATAAAAATCTTTGGGAATGAACATAAAAAAGATGAAATGATTATAATTATAAGATTAATGATTAATGAATAGTGAATCATTATTCATAATTGAATGTCCGCCCCACGATCATAATGAATCATGAACGAATAGTGAACGAATAATCATGGTGAAATCACAATGCTGATGAATGAACAATGATGGTTACACGTGATTTTAAAAATGATGAATGAATGATAATGATCATGTTCAACCATAGTGATGGATGATGGGGTCTTAAATGATGAGAGATGATATGGGAGGTTTTCAATGAATGATAGTTAACGATCCATGATAGGGTTATAACCATGGTTACAGTAATGATGATAGGGGATTATAGTGGTTAATGATCGGGAATGATAAGCAACAAGAATGGTTGAACAGCTTGCTCTGGAATGATTTAACCATGGCAATATTGATAAATGATTTGGAAGTTTCTTGGAAAAGGGCACCTCAAAGTTATGTAAACTTTATTACTATACATGATCAAGGATGGATGATTTGGGGTACCCATGTTTTGAAAAACCACCATATGCATGTAATCATAGCTAGGATGACTTTAAGTCACATTAGTTGTTATTGACGATGAATTGCTACAGGTAGTAATAGCTCTTTTAGTAGCTGTCGGGTGTAGTTGAACTCACAGAGATGGCGATGGAGAGAGCGAGAGAGAGAGAGAGAGTAGCTGATGGGTGCCAATGGTTATATTGGTAAACAACTACGGTTAACAATGTTTGCACGTAGGTCAATGGCCATTAGTGATTACGCTTTGGTAATGCAATAGCGCGCGTACAGGACATTTCCAGCCATTTGGTTGCATTTGATCACCAGAGGCCAGAGGGTATTAACAACAGGGGATGTAATAGCCGTTGCTGGTAGTGAGTGGTCTACACCTGTGGTTACATTGTGTATTTCATACTGCTTGGCTAATGGTTTTTGAAAAGGTTGACATATGACAATGAGTGTATAATGATAGTTGGCGGTTTTTAAGTGTTGATGAAAAGTACTCACATCATTTTTGCTCAGTACTGGTGGATGATGGTCAAGATTGGTTACTATCGACCCCTTCTTGAAAGCTGCTGTTTGGGTGGTGAATCTATACATCACTGAGTGGTTGACTACTGGGAGCTTAATTGTACAGGAAGAGGGGTGATGTGTTGGGATCGGTGGGGCTTTCTTGCATATCTATTTGCTCTTCGTCCACGCCACGCGCTAAAAAAGCAAACGCATCATCACAGATTCCGCCTAGGAATAAGTTGAATAGCCTCCATTTGACAAGCTAACTTGTTATATCGGGCATCACTGGTTCTTACATGCGGCTACTCTGGTGACCGTCACTGTCATGGCCAGTCAAAGTTGATCCCATCACCGAATATATGGGTGTTTCTCAAAATAGGGGACCCCCCAAATCATCCAGTATTAACCATTTATAGTCTATCAACCAACCATTTTGGGGGGTACCCCTATTTTGAGAAACCACCATATCCTGCAAAGAAACCCGGACGCCCTGGCAAAAAAGTTGGGGGTTTCTTCCATGGTTTTCGAATTTCGAAGTTTCGATCTTCCCTGTGAAGCACCATGACGTCGTCAACATCGCCAAGCACCAACGGTGACCCAGCGTTGGCCACCCAGAATCAACGATGGTCAACATAATGGTTTCTCAAAATAGGGGTACCCCAAAAATTGTTGGTTTATTACTACAAATGGTTAATAATGGATGATTCGAGGGTACCCCTATTTTGAGAAACACCCACATGTTCCATGGTTCATCACCGGTCAACCTGAATAATCTCTACCATTATCAACATGACCATCTCCTCATCATGATCAATTCCTAGCAGCCAACCATTAGCAATCATGAGATCAAAGGAACTAAGCATCAATCAACCATGACCAATCATTAAATTGAACCACACACTAATCAAGTAGAACCATAATTTTTACCAATGTGTCCCATCAATAAGCCGCTACAACCCATCAACTGACTACCAGAAACCGTCTCATTCACCATCATTAAGCATCACTCAACCAACGTTTACCCCTCAACCAATAATCATGAGCCAGCTCACCAACCCCATCGTCATAACCCAGGCATGAATCATGAGTTCACCATTGATGAATCAAATTTAGCCACCGCCAATCAGACAATGTCTAACCCTCAACGTGCAATTACCAACCATCATGGTCGCCATCATTCACCATAAAAAATCTACCATTATAAACTATGAGCCTCTTTTGAATTTTATCAGCCACGGAATGAGCCATTCATTTACAGAGTGGTACCCCTGGTTAGATCTGTTGGTGCCCACCATCCAGTCTACTTGTATCTACCCTATCCGGTAGCTACCCGAGCTTGAACTAAACTGAGTTAACTCAGCAACCAGTAAAAACTAATAAATGAATGACAGGGTAGAACTTCGTTGAATGACAAGGTCCATCATACCCTTGCCGTTGAGGGTAGCACTTTGCAGCCGCTCCAGCACTCACCAGGCGCTCAGTGGGAGGCCGCGCTCACATCCTGGCACAGCTGGGAAGCGCAAGGCGCAGCTCTGGGAGCAGACATGGATGGCAGGTGGATGATTTTTTGGATGGTTGGTTGGTGGATGTTGGTGGTTTATACAAGGGACCGGCCCCCCTAAACGTAGCTAACTTGGGTTATCACTAGGGTAACTACCAGTTATAATCATTATAACTAACAGTTGGTTGGTGGCTTATAGGGGGTTATAGTGCTTTGTGTCAAGGTAGGATTCATAATAGAGGACACCATTGTATTTTCTAGGGTTAACTATGGTTGATGTTTTTGAGTTGGTTGGTTGGTGGATGTTGGTGGTTTATACCAATGGTTTATAACAAGTGGATACAAGTGGTTTATAACAAGTGATTTTTTAGATGGCTGGTTGGTTAAACATGATTTTTTTGAGTTGGTTGGTTGGTGGATGTTGGGGTGGTTTATAGGGGTTTATGTTGATTAATAACAAGTGGTATCAGGTGATAATGACCAACCAAGATGGCTGAACACTAGTGATGCTTGTTTGATGATGTTTGGCGGTATCCCATTGGGGTTTCTGAATGGTTCAATAGCAGGGGATCATCACCAACAAGAAGGGTTAAGCAATATTCGTTGTATAGAGTGGTGAATGAATGGGGATGATAGCTAATAACCAAAAAGATTAGGTTATATACGAACGAGAATGGTGGTTTCTCAAAATCATTGGGGACCCCATAGTTATGGTTGGCTTATTACTACTATTAATCGGTTTAATGCGGGATGACAACTGGGGGTCCCCTATTTTGAGAAACCAACACACATTTGATGACAGATTTGATTAGATTCGAGGTTCAATATGAATGATTTGTTGGCTGATTTGTGGAATTGTGGGCGCTGATCACGGATTTTTGTGAATTTTTGGTTGAGTATGAATGATTTGTGGTTGATGTTGGGTGGCGAATGTTTTTTAGTTTAATAGCTGGTTTTGATTTGACAGTTGTGTTGCGCAGAAGTGGGATCCTCAACCTTGATAGCCTCCAGCCGTCCACAATAATGTTTGCCGAGTTTTTGTGGATTCCGATCTACAATTACAATAATCTTTTTATTTTTCCCGTACATGTTCGTTGACTGTTTTGGCCAGATAGCAACATATATTGTGATTTCATTGTTATTGTTTCATTTTGTTTGAATATGTTTGATCTACAGTCAACTGTCATTTCTTGCTATCATGATTTCTTACTGACCGTCATTGTCTTAATGGATATTGTTATAATCATATTATCACATAATTTTGTTGACATATATTTTGTCAAATTATTTGTATACAACTATCGTATTTTGATTATGTGTTCATGTGTTGTTTCTGGTTTCTGAATTTCATGATTCTGATCATTATCATCATCAGCATTATTGTTCTTAATTAGTCATGTAACCGTTACAATGTTAACCATGAAAGTCAACAATGGTTATGATAATGTTAACTGTCAACCACAAAAAATATTTTGTTATAGTTTTATTACACTACCATTTTTCAATAATCATATATTACCCTACCCTTACCCTTATGGTGGGTAACTGACCCTAAGCAAGAATGGTAGAAACCAGCTGGTTACCTACGATAGAGGTAACTGGAAGGGTAGGGTTATCATTTGGTTGTGGATTTTTGTTGGCTTCCTGGTAGATGGTTCCATGTCATCCCATCCCATCCTGGCTGGTGCTCGTGTTGCCAGGTGTGGAGCCTACCCAGGTGACCTTCACGTGTCTCATGGGCGCTGCTGGCCATGCGGAGGGCGCGGGCGAAGTGCTACAACTGTGGCTAGGCGAGCTCCATGCTGAGTGGTACTCCCCCCAGGTAGGTGGGTCATGGTATAACTGGGGTAGCTACCACTGGTTTTAATGATCATTAATGATGGTCAGTAGGGGGTCAGAAGCAACCATAATGTTCATACACCTACGGGTTGGTGGTTTTATAGTGGATGGTAATGGTCCATAACAGGGGATGGCAACAGCAATGGGCACCACTGGTTGGTGGCTATACTATAGCTTTAATGATGGTTAATAGGGGATCGCAAGCAACAAAAATGATCATACACCAACCAGCTCAAGTCCTGTGGGAGGGCGCAATCAAACAAAAACTGCTGGTTGGTGGTTTGAAATATTTTTTGATTTCACTAGTGTTAAGAAATTTTGGTTCACTGACTTCCGCGTATTTTGCATAGGGGTTGAAGCCATACCTTGTCTTAAAAGGCTAGGGAACTTGGAACGGGTGCCAGTCTGCACAATGGTGAGTCACCATCACCATGGTCAACCGGGATTGGGTCGATGTGAATAGTTCATCGATGGTTGATATGACTGGTTGTTTTGCTACCATTTGTTCATTCATACCTGTTGGATGAACCAATTTGTGTCAGAAAATTTGTTAGCCATGGCTAATCCAGTAGCCTTGTAGTTCTAGAGGAAATCATGGTGACCGACCATTGGTGAAGAAATGACCTGGCTTGACTTTGCCATATTTAACTATCATAGCAATGAAGCACAACCAAGATAGATTATCATCAACTATAGCAATACGCATGATCTTTCATTGAATGCCATGTGGATCCATATTGCTGAACCATATCATATTTTATGATTATATACCCAGTTGCCCATTTGCCGTCCATGAGCACTCATCTGCAATGATCGGAACCGATTGGCAGATAGATACACACAGTCCATTGGCCCCCCAAAACCATCATTTTTAGACAGCATAACCAATATTTTGGAAGCTAAAGACCTACCTGAATTTCAGTCGGCCAAGTGGGGGCCCCTGGTTGGTACATGTCATTCTCATAGCTTTGCCGTGCGCGAACCCGGCCCCCCCCGGCGAGAGATACACCCAGGTTGGAAGAGATGCCTCGCCGAAGGATGCAGATCGACCTGGTCGCTTGGAGACTTGGCGCTCCACATTCATGCATCATTAGATGGTTTGTCCTCATTGTGTATTGATTCTTGATCATTGATTGCGCCAAGGCTGAATGAATGAATGAATGAGTGAATGAATGAATGAATGAATGAGTGAATGAATGAATAAATGAAGAAATGAAATGAAATGGAATGAAATGAAATGAAATTAAAACAAATTAAATGAAAGGAATGAAGTGAATGAAATGAACGAAATGAACGAAATGAAGGAAATGAAATGAAATGGAATGGAATGAAATGAAATGAAATGGAATGAATGGAATGGAATGGAATGGAGTGAATGGAATGGAGTGAATGGAATGGAATGGAATGGAATGGATGGAATGGAATGGAATGGAATGGAATGGAATCGAATCGAATGGAATCGAATGGAATCGAATGGAATGGAATGGAACGAATGAATGAATGAATGAATTAATTAATTATAATCATTGATTGTTGAATCATTATACATTGTTTCATGGTTCTCTATTTTGATTTGTCCTTATTGATCGTTTACCTTCCATGTCATTGGTTCTTGACCCCGACCGACTGGTACCCCCAGATGGTTGAAGTTAGCTAAGGAACCATAAACTCAACCAGAGTTCATCACTGGTAGTTACCACTTTTAGTGGGTCAATCCCCACTAGGACCCCATTGACCTAAGTTTTAAAGTGCCAATCAGTTAGCCAAGCGAAATAACCTAGGTCAACTCCTGGTGCTTAGTATGGCCTAGTAAACCAGAGTCGGCATACTTATCGGCCTCTATAAGCTTGGAAACTTCCGCCCCCGCCTCGTCCGGGTACTACTTGTAGATGGATCATTTTTCAGTTACCACGAACATGCATCTACCAAAAAACCCTAGTTAGATTTATTTTGATTTATCATGATCTATTGTAACCCTAGTTAGATCTACTATTACCACGGTGGATCCACCATGAAAGTTCACACTCCTGGGCCTCATCCACCCCAGGAATACGGCGTTGAACGCTTGTAGCGATGCAAGGAGCCGCGACTCACCGGGAGAGCCCTCAAAAAAATGCCTGGAAAGATGGTGGTTTCTCATCATAGGAGGCCCCGAAAATATTGGGTTTATTACATGTTTATTACTATACATGGTTGATATTTGATTATTTGGGGGTCCCTATTTATTACTATTTCGGTGTCAAGCTCTCTACCTCTCAACTTCCCTGGCTGTTGGAAGCGGTTGGGAGCCAAGGACATCCACGGCTATCCATGGGGAGCGGTGACCAGGGGCCTGCCAGGAGCTGGTCAGATGCCATCCACCTGCTGCAGCAGATGGAGGATGGCCAGGTGAGTCCTGATGTGATCAGCCGCTTGGCCTGGTATGGATGACTGGCGGGTGGTTTTTGAAACCCAGGTGGTGGCGCCCCCTAGTTGGCTAACTTGGCTACTAGGATAGCTACCAGGCAAATGGAAGATATAACTATATAGCTGGTTCAATGGCGAATCTTGATCAACCACCTAGGGTTATGGTTTCATCGAAAACAGCTGGTCAATGGTTAAGATTAGGGGATGATAACAATTATAGGGGATATACCAGCTATGGCGAGCTGGGTCAATATCCATCAGTTTTCTAGGGATAAGTTCACCCACAAGAGTAGGGGAAACAATGGTTCATGATAGGGTAGCCAGGTGTACAGGGTTTTGACCCACTGCCACATGTTTTCTGGCGGGCTGTTGTTGTGGTCACTTGGATGGTGGTTTTAGACATTTTGTGTTTTCATCTAGTATTTACGAATGGTTGATGGACTCATGCTTCTCAAAGGGGTTGAAACCGCCAACCAGCAATAAAGCATCATGAATTCACTACATACTCTGAGAATATGATTGTCAACCATTCCCTGACCTTTCATCAACCATTTGAGCATCATAAACCACTGGTTGGTGGTTTCAAACATTTTTTAATTTCACTAGCAATCATTAGCAAATGGTTGGTTGACAAGCATATTTTTCATGACGGGGTGGTTCAACTACCAACCAGATCATGACCATTATCAACCATTAAAACAATACATAACCATTATTAACCGTTATTAGTTATTAATTATTAACCATTACTAACCACTAGTTAACCACAAGGGGTTGAAACCTCCAAGAAGATCATGACATCAACCATCCATTAACCCTTGCAGGACGCCATGCATCAGCCGGCGCTAGGCTTCAGCAGCTGCGTTGCTGCCTGTGTTGGAGGAGCATGGCAGCTGAGTTTGGAGCTTTTCGGGCGTGCGCGGAGGCGCTTCCGAGCCTTGAGCGATGCTTCAAACCGTGGGAGTTTCGATGGGTTTCACTGGGTGGGTTATGGCTACCACCGGCTAGCGAAGCCACGGGTTTTTCTGTGGTTAATCATGGTTAGTAAGGGTTGTGATGATAGGGGATGATGGTGGAGTATAGCTACGACCTTAGTTTTTTTAGGTTGTTTTGGGATATGATGAAAGAAGGGTTTTTTCGCTTCCAGGGGACACAGGCATTGAGATAAAGTGAGAAAAATTGGTTAACGTTAACAAGAACATTTTCCATAGGGGTGGTTCAACCACCAACCAGGTTGATGTATTAAGGAATCGGTTACCATGGCTGTGATCAGTGGTAGAACCATCTACTACCAACGGTTGGTAAGTACCCTTGGCAATTCAACAATCTGAGAGGATAGGATGAGTGATAGCAAATAGTTTCATGGATCGGGATTACCCGGCATTCTTTTGTACTGTAAGTATTACTGCCAAGGGTAAGATCAGTGGTTAGAGAGAGTATCAAAGAATTTGCGTACCGACACCATTGGGTTGGGCGTGTTTTTTCATACGGGCTGGTAGGTCTTTAAACACTTTTTAGTAAGGGTGTCCAATTTTGGAAATGGGTGGTTGATGAACTTGCATTATTCACAGAAAGTTTTTCACCATCAGCCGGGACCATTTTCCAAGGGTGAGGCCCTAAGCTGATGGTGTTTTTTTCGCATATGACTAGGATAACTACTGTACCACTTGTGGTGGATATGGCTAGCTTGTTAGATGGCAAATCTTAACCAAGTTATAGTAAGGGGGCACCGCATTGTGTTGACCATCATCTATGCATTCGATCGGAAGTGGAAAACCACGCAAAATTAACAATATCGCCGTCAACCATAGTCAATCGCGTCAACCATAGTCAACCATCCACAACCGTCATCGACCATCGACCATCGACCATCGACCATCGACCGTCATCATCATCATCATCATCATCATCATCATCATCATCATCATCATCATCAGCCATCAACCATCAACCATCAACCATCAATCATCAATCATCAATCATCAACCTTTAGCCATCATTGATCACCATTAATTGCATCAACCATCATCCATCACCACCCAGCATCTTCCCATCAAGGACTCGACGCCCAGATCTGCGTGGCGGCCTTGTCCGCATGCGCCACGGGTGGCTGCTGGCTGGTGGCTCTGGAGGCGCTTTCGGGTGATGAAACATGGGGGCCTCTCAAGGCATAGGGAAATGGCTTGGTTGTCAGTGGGTACGAAAGGATCTAAAGGATGATGTGATTACTGGGGGTACCCGCATTGCGAGAAACACGGGAATTTTGAATTGATTTATAATGATGGGGGGTTGCGTTTAATAATGAATCATTTAATTATGACAACATGTGTTCATGATGGTAATAGATGGTAATAGTTGATTTTCATAGCTGACCTAGATGATGGGTGATGATAGAATATATATTGGTGGTGAACAATGTATCATGGCTGTGAAACAGTGGGATAAGCTATAGAAATGATATGATTCCTGGTGGAATAATGAATGAATTAAACACAATTACATGCTTATGAAATAGCGGCAGTATTTGGCAGTTATATCATGGCAGATATTTGCGTATGGGTCATTAGCAATGGTTGATCATGCTTATGGAATGCATGCTAGCACGTGATAATCATTTCATACCCATTTAGTCCCCGTTTGTTCTTGAATTGAATCGTGCCTTTTGGTCCCATTTGGCAGGGCCGACTGATCGCCTCAACCTTAGCTGAACCTCCAGGATGGCAATGGAGTGATCTATACCCATATCTATTTCCAATTTTTTTCGGAAGTGGGATGATTATAAAACTGGCATGGGTCACTACCATTCATCCCAAGATGCAAGAAATCATGCCATATTTGGACATGGTTCACTACCAACGGACATGATTAGACAAGGGAAATATGGTGCTATGATACGTGGTATTAATCAACAATATAATGGAATAGTCAAGTCATTGCCACTAATGTGCCAAGTTGTTCATATGGATCCATTTATTCATAGTGATGTTGACTCTGAATACATACGTCTACCCATAGCCCGCAGTAACAACATAACTAATCCCAAGTTTTTTTGGATGCATTGCCATGTTGTCTCGAAACAGTGAGCTCCAAAAATGGTGTGTTTTAAATTTTACAGTACTTAAACATGGCTAAACATGGTTAAACATGGTTAACCTCTTAGATCTATGGGTCAAAACCCTGTACCCCTGGTTCCCATCATCAACCATTGGTTTCCCATGAAATTGTTGCTTTATGTAGTTGGTTTACTATTGACCCATAGCCAGATGATTTCGGGGAACCATATGGTCGTTGTAAATTTTGACAAACATGGCTAAACATGCTTAAACATGGTTAAACTCTTACATGATTTCAGGGAACCATACGGTCGTTTCTCCAAATAGTGGTACCCCCAAATCATCCTTCATTGGCCTTTCAATAAAAAGCCAACCATTTGTAGGGCTGAACAATTTTGACAAACATGGCTAAACATGGTCAAACCATTTTTAAACTAACAGTACTGAAACATGGCTAAACATAGCCAAACATGGTTAAGCATGGTTAAACATGTCGAAACATAGCTGAACATCGTTAAACTCTTAGATGATGTCAGGGAACCATATAGTCGTTTCTCGAAAAATTGATTAATATTGACCCAGCTGGCCATATAAGGTAGGCCCCCCTAGTTATAAGTTGATTAATAAGCCATTTAACTATAGTTATATCTACCATAACTGGTAGTTACCCTACTTATAAGCCATCTTAGCTAACTAAGGGGGCCCACTTTGTAGAACCTTTCCTTCACAGAACCCACCCTCCAGAGATGTCACACCTCCACCTGGACATTTCCCGCAGGTGCTGCAGTGCTGGCCGCTGCTGGGGAGCACCAGCGGTTTGGGTGCCGCGGTGGCTGCGCTGGTGCATAGCTGGCCCAGGGCCATGCAGCTGTTGCTGGAGGTCCCCTGACCGCGTCCTCGGTGGATGGATGGTAGCAGCGATGGTGATGGGTGCTGGTGGATAGGTTCACCCAGCAGTTAACCAACCAGCTAATAGCTAGCTAATGGTTGATGATAGGGGATAACAGCCAAGAATTATAGGGGATATATACCAACTATATGGCGAGCTGGGTCAATATCAACCATCAAGAATGGTTTTTAATAACCAACCAAATCATGGAAAAAACAATGGCTCATGATAGGGGAACCAGGGGTAAGGGGTTTGGACCCACAGCCATATATGTGGTGCTATGTGTTAGTTGACTGTGATTGATTGATGTCGTTTGTGATATTTGATGTTGAGGTTGATGCTAGGTGGTGGCAACCAAGGTTCACAGTTAATGATGGTAATACTTGTTTGACAATCGCTAGGTTTATGACTATATAATCATGGTTTTGGGATGTTTTGAGCCGTTGGTGGTGTTTCTCATCAAGCATGGTAGCAATTGCTCAAAGGCCTCGAGGGTTTTCAATGTCAGCGTCAACAAGTAGAAAAAGATGTTGGACTTCAACCGGGTGAAGTTAAAGGAGAACAGACACCATGACCACACCAGCCAGCCAGATGATTCATCAACTTACCTAATCTAACCGAATCAAGCTACATATCTATGATTTTAGATCCACCTTGACCCTCGATTACCCTCCATTATTGTGGTACATACCTATTATTTCGGGACATTTACCCATTTTTCTAGGGTAAACTTTCGGGTCAAGGCATATCTAACCCAACCCACCTCCTACCCAAACCGAGCCATGACCACACCCACCAGCTGCCAAGCTTCCGGCATCCACGGGCCGCTCCAGGACAGCCAGCGGCGGCAACACGCAGATCTGGTGACCTGGAATACGGTGCTGGCAGCAACTCCCTGGGAGTTCCTTGGTGCAAGGTCGCAGGCAGTGGGGGAAGCTGGTCATCATTGATTTGAACCAACCAACCAACTAATGGGGGCTAACAACCAACCAACCAATGGTTGTAGCTGGTTATAATGGTCAATAATAGGGGATGATAACTAACAATAGTAGGGGATATACCAGCTATATATGGCTATGGGTCAAGCAGTTAACTAACCAGCTTGCATGGAGGATTTCCACCAACAATTTCATAGGGAAAACAGCCTGGTTAATAGGGGGGAACCAGGGGGACTAAGGGTGAACTGACCCACAGCCATGTTAATCATATCAACCAACCAATAATAGCTGCTGAATGGTTAATAGGGGATGATACGTAATGATTGTAGGGGGTATATACCAATGGCTATGGGTCAAGGCTTTAACCAACCGACTAATAGGGGAGAATAACCAACGACCTATAGGGAAAACAATGGGGAATGCTAGGGGAGCCAGTTGACCCACTGCCATCTGAAGTTGTCAAGCTTAGGGCTTGAAGTCTGGGCATTTCTCATACCATCGGGGGCCCCCAAAGTGGTTGGTTTAGTATCATAACTGGCTAAAATTGGATGATTTGGGGGATCCCCATACCCTAAAAAATCACCCAATGGGTTGAAGAAGCAACAGGCTGGGCCACCCATCCCTGGACGCGCATCTCACCACTTCTGGGACTTCTGGGGCCACGGAATGGCACGGATCACACCGCCCTTTGGGACGACCTTCCCAGGTGTGGTGTGGCGCTGTTGTCCCAGATGTCGCACCTCAGAGTTCCGGCCGATTGCGTGAGCTTCGGGGCCGTGCGGCTTGGCGTGGCGACCAGCTGAGACTTTGGAATCAGCTGATGGGTGGCTGCTAATGGTTGACAGTCGTGGGCACTAGTGGTTCAACGCTGAGGTCAAAAAGCGGGTCTACGGTTCATTGGAACTCAAAATCAATATTAGTGAACCAGGTAATTGTGAGTAGTGCTCAATCAATCTCAATCACAGTTTTGTTTTCTTGGATAATCAAATAACAATGACATACCTTAGAGATGCCACAACAACTCAACAGTTGCTTGATGACATGATCATCATCTCACATCCCAAGTGCTGAGAAGCTTTCCCCTGTGCAGTCTGGTGGTTGAGTTGAAACCACCCAGACTTGAGGCTCCGCGCATGCGAGAATGTGCATGATGCTCAGCTGCATGGTGATGATGATGGTGATGATGATGATGATGAGGATGAGGACGAGGATGAGGATGAGGATGATGAAGGAATTGGATGCAATACCCTAGCGGGGCGTCGAGATGTCACGGGAACACGGCCCGCATGAAGGAAACCGTTAGCAGGCGAGTATGTTCATACCGCGGCAATTTGTTGTATTTTTTCCCATGGTGCCTTCCCTCCAGTTATTCCGTTGCACTTTGCGGTCCATGTATAAAAGCACCACTTCACGAACAATCCTCGCAATTTTGGAGTCATCGTTCGGCTGGCTGATGTTCACACACCATTGACAGCTATGACATTGATGCTCAATGACACATTTCCGTACATATGGCAGTGGGTCAGTTCACCCTGTACCCCTGGTTGCCCCATGATGTACCATTGTTTTCCCTATAGGTTGTTTGTTAACTTGTCCCCCATTAGTTGGTTGGTTAACTGCTTGACCCACAGCCATATCAGATGATGTTTCTGGCCTCCAGCCTTGGTGGTGTCGATCCAACTTTGCACCATCATGACCTTGCCAAGCACCATTGATTTAGCAGTGTCACCGCTTGATCTAAGATACCTTCTTAGCTTATAAGAAATTGGTGATTATCGACTACCACTTTATCAACCTATGCAGTTTATTACTGCTGGTTCTCTCAGCTTATGAATGTCATCCATTTTCCAGCCAGGGATCAATACAGAGTGGCACTACCCTGGTTATAAGTAGGTATAGTTACATCTTCCAAAACTGCTAGTTACCCTAGTGGACTAAACAAAGTCAACTAAGCGCGGGGTAGCACTAGTTAACTATGGTAACTACCACTTATAGTTGACGTAACTACCAGTTTCGTAAACTGATGCTACAACTGGTGCAACTAAGAGCTATGCTGATGAACTGTTGGATCAACTAGACTGATCCAACAACAGTTGATGCAATCAGGTCATCAAACTGATCCACCATCAGTTGTAACTGATGTACCGCTTATCCATCAACTAAACTAATACTTTGTTAGTTGATGTCCATCAGTTGATGCAACTAACAAAGTCCACTGATGTAACTACCAAACTAACAGCTATACTGATCTAGTATCTAACTAGCTGATCTAGCTAACAGCTATACTGATGTACATCAGTTGATGCAACTAACCAAGTACAACTGATGTAGCAACGCCTGGGTCCAGGTTCCTGCGCTTTTCGTGTCAGGAATGGGCCGTCGCTTTGGCATTGCTCAGGGAGATGCCCAGGCTGTGCGCTGCCCTGGATGGGCTGCGGTGAGATGATGGGGTCAGGGGAGAAGCCACCCAGGCAACAGCAACCAACGACCCTTAATGAAACACCTCGTGATCAATACATATGGTGGTTTCTCAGAATAGGGGTACCCAAAAAATGGTCGGTTTATTGCTATAAATGGTTAGGTGGCAAAAGCAAATATGCATTCCATGCAAAGTATGGCAAATTTGGCTTTGCAAATCTGCTTTCTAATTTTGGGCAAACTCAGCAAATGCCATGATGGCAGATGCGCAAGACCTTGGCCAAAGACAAGACATTGTATTCTGGTTGACAAAAGCCTGGTGCTTGTGCTTGGCAAAAGCACCATGTGCTATGGTTGGCTAAAGCACTTTGTGCTATGGCTATAAGACAAACATTGTGTGCTTTGGCTAGCAAAAGCACAATGTGCTCTGGTTGGCAAAAGCACTGTGTGCTATGGGTGAACAAAAGCACCTTGTGCTATGGCTAACACAAGCATTGTGTGCTTTGGCAAGCAAAAGCACTATGTGTGCTATGGTTGGCAAAAGCACTGTGTGCTATGGTTGGTAAAAAACATTTTGTGCTGCAAGTTGGCAGAAGCACATTGTGCTACATGGCTAACTAAAGCACATTGTGTGCTATAATTGACAAAAGCACTATGTGCTATGGCTGGCAAAGCATTATGATCCAAGTTGGCACATTGCAAACACTATTTTTTTGGCAGACCATGGTTGTCAATGCTTGGCTGGCTGGTTTCTATCTCCTCCTGGCTGGTCTCCAAGACCATGGAATCAACACCCTGAACTGGTTTTGCTCTTCTTGGGCAAAAGGAACAGGGCAAAGGATCATGTTTGTGTTGGCAAAATGCAACACCTCTTGAAGCTCTACAAGGATTGAATTGGTGGCTGCAGTGTGTTCCAACACTTTGGTTGCAAAAAACAAAGAATAGATGGCACCTTGTGTTTCAAAGTGGTGCTCTATCCTGGCCACCTGCCAGCCCCATTCATTGTCACTCTCCATCAAAACAAAGTCTTGGTTGGCAGCTGTGGCACCCTTCTCAAGCTTTGCAGTAGTGGCTGTCCACACATTGGCTTTGGCAATGTTTTCATTGAAAACATTTTGGCACAGGAAATCATGGAATTTGGCTGACACCACATGCCTTCCCACAAGCTGAACACCTGGAAGGAAATGGTCACTGGTCTTCAAATTGTAAAGGTCTTGGCACAAAGTTTCTTCCAGCAAAGATATGTCATAGCTGGCCAGCTTCTTTGTGTTGGTGGCAAATTTGGCTATGACCTTGTGCTTCCTCTCCAAAGGCCAGCAATTGGGCAAAAAACCCCACTTGGCCAAATGGCTTGCAAGATGTAAGCTCCAATGGTGCTTCCTCAACATGTCCTCTGCATGGCCACAATCCTTGAAGCTCTGGAGTGCCTTTTCCACTTGGTGCCTGCAAGCAATACAAATGTAATGGACAGCTGCACTTAAGACACCAGCTTCCAGCTCAAGATTATAAAGGTCAATGTCAATGGTTGGAAAGAAAAGATATCAATATAATTCAGGGGTGAACAAAAACTGTTATGCCACAAGTTCACTTTGCCAAGATACAAAAGCTGTGGAGGTTGGACTTTGCCAAGGGAGGTTGCTTGCAGCATTTCCAAAACCTCCACCATTTCCAAAAAAGCTTGGCATTCTTCTGGCTGGAAGCCCATGGGTAAATAAATAGCAGACACCATGTAAGCCAGTAGAGGAGCCAACCCTAAAGCTTCAGAAGCTGTGCACTTGAACTTGGAATTTTCTTTGTAGCCTTTGATTTTCTTTTGGGTGAAAAGGTCAAACAATTTTCCTGCTTTGGCAATGGCAGCTGGCAAGGTCCACAGCTTCAAAAATGGTTCCACTTGGTTCCATGCATCTAAAGCATCCAGCAAAATGTAGATAGACTTTTGTATGATGCCC
>VSDK01024184.1:0-43032 GCA_009767595.1 Symbiodinium kawagutii
GGGGCGGAGGATGGGGGAATGAAAGATGGGAAATCTATTAGCTAACTCATAACACCGGCTGGAACCCCCTATTCCATGAAACAAAGAGATGAGAATAACAGGGACCTTCGTGGGCTGACAATCCTTCTCCTGACTCCTGAGGAAGGTATGACCTTCCATGCTTAAAGATTTTGCAATTGCTACTGCACCACCAATCATAGAGGCATCACTGCAAGTGGTGACGGGATCTACCCGGCAACCCAAGAAAGTATGTAGCAATGGTATACCACACAAGGCAATCACCAGTTCCAGTCGCGCTTTCTTTATCAAGGGCCCAGAGAATTTCTGCTTTCCAATAACTTCCCATGTGGCTTCAAAATGACTCATGAAAGGACGCCTAAATTGCATGCAGAAAACCCATCGTCCCAAAAGAATTTGAAGCTTCTTCCGACTCAGTTGCTTGTTGCTCAATACCATCAACGTACTTTTAAAAAGTTTGATGAGCCGCTCAACGCTCCCACCGATCCATTTCCCTTTACCACCAAGGAATGCACCCAATTCAGTGGCTTGTGAGGAGGTTTGAATCGACTTGTCTTTTGACACTAGAATTCCTGCATCTTCCCACAACTTTTCAGTGAGATGCTGAAGTTCCTGACCCTGAGGAGGTGCATCTTGGGGGTTTCGTTCTCCACAGGCGAAGTTGTCTAAGTAAACATGCCACCACGGTTTTCCCGTTGAAGAAGCTTCGGTTGCTACTGCTACCATGTCAACAGGAAGGGGGGAGTTCCGTGAGATCTGTTGCAGCGGATTAAGGCCTCCACTGATCAATACCTCTTCAGCAATGTATTGCATGATACCCACAGCATTACTCCACCCCATAGGTAAAACTTGGCATCCAAGATAGAACATCTTCTCAAGCGAATCCTCGTCAGAAAAACCCAGTTCTCTTCCGCTAAAACACAAGTTAAAGCAAAGCATGCGGCTCCATTGATCTGGCAAACGAAACAAATAGAATGCTGAGCACATATCACTTTGTGAAATAAGGAGTTCCTCATTTGATTCCAACGTCAATTGCATCCACTGGCATATGTTGGGCAGCCTATCCACACGACCACGAATAGTTCTTAGGATACTGTTGCTTGGTACCAAATTCATAATGCACCTGAGCATGTATCTCCCACAAGGCAGCTTCTTCGGCTTGGGCACCCCAAAGAGCCCGTTGAGAACCCTCTGTTCTCGAAACTGCAAAACGGACTCTTCGGGTACCCACTTACATAGGTTATGTTTCACCAGCAACTGGGCAATAGGAAGTCGTTCTCCTCTTTCGATATGTACTTTAGCTTGAAGTCGAGGTAGGTCCCGACCATCATCTTCGATGAGACATGCTTCAGGATGTTCTAATAACCACTTTGTTCGCCCTTTCACCATATCCACACAATTAATGCAACCACCATGCTCAGCAGGAGGCAACGCTGGTAAAACACGGGAAACCGACAACTCTTCTGCTTTTGCGACCTCCTCCCCAGTGTAGCTTACCATTCTCTTCTTGAAGTCTTCATGGCATTCATTCATATTCCAGCCACAAGTAGTATCATCCTTCAATAATCTTTCCACACTAGCCGCTAGTGAGTCGAGTAGTTGTCGCTGAACAGCGTTGGGGGCAGCATCAACGAAACCCAGTTTGAAGTTGTAGAGGTAATTAACGAAGATCACCGTGAGGTCCTTCCAACACAAGGTTTCCCATTCCTTTAAATCATCTAATCTTTCAACCAATGAAGCCAAATCGCCAAAGGAGGGGAACTTCGATAATTCACCACGAAATGGGCTTGGAAGGGGAAAGAGCCCTCCTTTTCCCAGGCGGGCCCGACAGCCTTGGCTCACTTCTTTCCACCACTCCGACTTCTCGAAGAGATAGGCCCTTCCAAGCCCTGCATCCTCACTCTTCTCCTCTCGCACTAAGAGCCACCACCACAAGACACCCTGTGATCCTAGGGTGCGAGCTCCATCCAAAATGGAGAGCTCTAAGCGGCTCCTTCCTTCTTGGTTCCTTCCTTCTCCTTCCCTCCTTTGTGCGGCTCCTGTTTCTGATGCCAATCCTCTGAAGTCCTCCACTTCCAACTCTCCCGTCCTGAAGAGCTCCACGTGTTTCCTTTTCCTCCCTTCTTTCCTTTCTTTCCTTTTCCTTTGCTCCTGTCCTCTTGCTGGTCCCCATAGTACCAGCCGCTTCCTCCTCGGCCTTTGCCCGCATTCCACTTCGAGTCGTTCTTGTTCGGTCCTTCCAGTCCTCGGGCACGATCCACTATCTTGGCGTGTCTCCTGGCCGCAAGGGTCAGCGCTGCTCCTGCTGCTGTTTCCACTTCGGGATTGTGGATCTCCAAGTATCGGGCAGCTCCCCATTGGCCGTCCATGGTCGCCTGCTGGATCGCCAAGAACCGTGCTGCCATTCCATCCCCCAGCAAATCCAACGACCCCAACCTCAAAAGGTCGATGAGATTCGCCAGGAGGAACAGCTCTCTCCCATCCCGGGAGGTAGGCAGAAGTCCTGCCCCTTTTAGGAGGAGGTGGTAGTATGAGACTACCTTCGTCCCCCCAACGAGTGCTCCTGCGTGCTCCTCCGCCCCTTGAAGCTCCGACAGTTGAGCCTCTATCTGACGGATCAACAGGGCCAAGACCGACCCTGGTTCCTTTTCGCTCTTCCTCCTGAGCGGTGGGAGGTACTCTTCCTCCGACGACGAGCGTCTCCTTCTCCTTCTTCTTCGTCGCCTTCCTCGGGAGGAACTGCCTGAGTCCCTGCTGTCGTCCTCTCCTGATGACCCTCCACTGCTGGGAGGGCCTCCTCCCCTTCTTCTCCTGTGAGATCGCCGCCTTCTCCTCTGGCGTGACCGGCTTCTCCTTCCTTGAGACCTCGACGCACTCCTCTCCTTGCGTGAGTCTTTCCTCTCCTGCCTTCTCCTGTCCTGTTTGGCCGCTGCCTGCTGCACCAGCTGGCCACCCACAGAAGCCGGGGTCTTCTGTCTCTTCGAGCCACCGGAAGTAGCTCCTCTTGGCGCCAGTTCCTGCCGACCTTGTCGTTCTTGTCCTCTCTTCGCCATCTCCAAGATCTCTTGAGACACAGCCAAAGCTCTGCCATCCTTCAGCTTCGGTGCTGCTGCATGTTCTTCTAAAGCGGGCTTCTTGCCAGCTCCGGGGGAGGTCCTGGGTCCTTCCTCCTGGACCTCTACCCCAGCCTTGTTGAACTCTCTTGCACGCAACTCCTTGAGCCTGTCCTTCAAGGCCTGAGTTCCTCCAGGTCCTCCAGGCTCCTTTCCTTCTTTGGCTCCTGTTCCCTTTCCTACTCCTAGCGATTTCTTCTTTGGATCCTTCTTTGACTCCTTCTCCTTTCCTTTCTCCTCTCCTTTGCGGAGAAGGGCCTGCTTCATCTCCTCGGCAGCTTCCTTGACGGTCTGGCCAAGTAGAGCGCGACCTCGCGAAGTGAGATACTCTGCATTGAAGGTTCTTCCATCCGCCAGCTCCAACTCTGTGAGGTGCAGGGCTGCATTGTCGTCGGCGTGGCAACGTCCTTCCTCCCTGCATAAGTGGACATACCCAACACGACGGTTGAACATGTTGGACAGCAGAGTTGAAGCCGCGGCAGGGTGCCCTCCTAGGCTCCTCACCTGCACGCTGATGCTTCCATCGCTCAAGTAGAAGTGCTTGATCACCACCAGGGCTCCTACTGCCTCCTCTACTTTGGCTACCCCGAAAGGCAGTGATATCACCATGACGTCCCCTTTGAATGGCGTCATGTTGTTCCAGTCGTCGGCCAGGGTGACATGGTACCACCCAAACCGAGAGCTTGCCAGGTTTCTTTCGGCTGGCGGTACGTCCCCAACCCTTTCGAATTCGGGAACCTCGCCAGCCTCTTCCTCTCCTTCCTCGAAGTCCTCCGGTAGTAGTTGCTCTACCGGCGGCCTCGCGTCCTCTTCCTCCTTTTCGGCCATGGCCTCTCTGAATCGGCCGAGTGGATCTTGAGCAGCGACGAAGGCAGGTACTCTGCCCTGTCACAGCGACGACTTTGTCGGTACCCGTAGCCTGTGGTCCCTTCGTGCCTTCCTTCCTCTCGAGGCTTCCTCCTCTCGAGTGGTTTGACCTCCCGATCCTCTGCTGATCCTCTTCGCACAGTTTCCTCCCTGACTCCTCGGTGAGAAGAGCTCCTTGCACTTCCTTCCTTAGGCGATGCCCTGACTTTGGCACTCGCGGTCCTTTCAGCCTCTCGTTGCTTCTTCTCACTGGATACCACTTGAGGACTCTCAGTCCCTTCACTCTCCTCTTCGTCGGAGTATTCCTCTCCGTGATCCTCGGGAGGTCGAGACTCCTTGTCTCGCCTCGACCGGCTCCTATCCTTCCTGCCTTCGTCCTTCCTGACGCGTGGAGGGGTTACTGGCCTCTCCCCCCCTCTTCCTTTTCCAGCCTCTGCCTCCGACCGTTCCCTCAGTAGGGCTCCTGACTCCTCTGCACTCCCCAGACTTCGCTGGAGAGTTCTCAACGCTCTCACCTGTCTTACGGCAGACAGGCAAATGTCTGAGGCCACGTTCCTCAGACTATCTGAGCCCCACTGTGACCTGAATTCCTCCAGGAGTTGTTCCGCGCTGGCACAGGCGATGCAGAGGTCACTTCTGGAAGTGAAGAGGGGGACGCGACAGTTCCTACACTCAACCATCTAGGTCTTTTGAGCCTAGAGGGTTATTACCAGGAAAAACAAGTTGGTTGACCTAGTCGTGCAAAAACTCTCAACTAAAGTTAGATTTCCAAACACGCATGCACATGTAACACATATATGTATGTCTAAATGTGTGTCCTGTATTTCTTAGAACATATATGTTTCATTCTATGCGTGTCTATGTCTGTGCATGCAAACAAGCCCGCCTGTGTCCACCATCTTAAGCACACGAACAAACACAGGCGCAAACACACACACAGCGCTACCCAAACACATATCAAAAAAGTTCTCCGGTATGTGTGTGTGCGAAAATATATTACATAATTCAGAAAACTATAGAAATCATCGTCGTCATCATCATCATCATCAGCAGCAGCGGGAGCATCGTCGACATCATCATCAACCATTGGTGGGCCATTAATTAGTCTTATATCCTGTTAACCACTGCTAAACCATCAAGAGTTAGGACATCCCAACAGCTGAAGTTCGTTCCGCCGCCGATCCAGGTGGTGAACCTTGGACTCGCTGAATCCCAAGCGCTGGAAAAATCGCAGCCAACTGGGACCGCATTGCTGGGGGTATGACCGTGGGATTTTCCCACAACGCATGGCTTGCAAAGTGTCACCAAAACAACGAGGCACTGAACATCTACCCGGGAACAACCATCTGATTGAGGGATGATAATCTGACCATGCAATGGTTTGTATCATGGTTGTGTCCTAAAACCCAGGCTAGCCATCAAGACATCACACTACTTGTACTGGTAGGCTGTATCCTTACTAGTTCGGAAACCGTGCCACCTTGTTGTGCCCCGTCCACAATAGGCTGTAAGCACCAAGCAAGTCGGTCAGACTTATGATCTACAATCGACCAACCCGAGTGGTGAATTGCCCAAGTGGTGATGGATGAAAGCTATATGTTCTGGGCCCGAAAGATCAGTGTTTTCCCTATGTGGCTGTCCATAACCAACAGATTTCACGAGCGACATTAAAAGTGTCTGCTTTGGAGATAGAAGTGCGGGCACCATCTGTGAATCGCGTTGAAAAGATCACCCGTTGATAATCAATTACGCATCAACGCGGCAAAAACAAGTGGGGAACAGCATCTAAATTTTCTGCCGGGCGGAGACCAACCATGATGATTCTCAACAAATTGTTGGTTCGACAGGGACAAATTTGTCATTTCTTCAACCAACGGTCGAAAATGTGGTTGACAAAACTTGATTAATCATTGTTGGTGACTCATTTCCATATCACAACTATTGATCGTTCTTGACTAATTAATCCCATTGATCGCATTGAATTGACTAATCCCATCGCTATCGATCATTCATTTCGGACAATTCTTGGATTTAATCACCTTCGCCGAGTTTTCTCGGAGTTTTGTTGTGCTCTCCATGATGTGGGATCGTGATGAACGGTTGCTACTTCCACTACCTGCTGTTCTCAGTAGGCATTCACCCCAAACATTTAAATGTGACATGAGGCCACATTTTGTGTAACCGACGTTGCCACAAAACCTGCGTTTGTTCAAGGGGATACCTATCCCTCTCAAACAAATCCTTGTTCCAAAAGGTCGTGACTGGCTAGGATCAATTCTTCATTGCAAATAGTGCCGTCCCAAGTGGTTGGACTTTCTCCTCGCTCCGAATTCTACACGTCTGCAGGGTGCAAATGGATGCCGCTGGCCCTCTACACCAATGTTAGCAGCGTGTTGTGCAAACTAGTGCCGACAGCAACATGCAGCTGCGGCGATTGGGCCTTACCGCCCCAATCACCACCAAAAGAGGCACCTTTATAAAGGTGATTTGCGGTGGGAAAACAAAACGAAAAATAAGAATAAAAAGACAAGCAATCCTTAAAAATCTGCCGACACCAGTGAGATATGTATTTGGGCTGCACACACAAAAGCGGAAATGTCAAAGCGCTTCAACCATCTGAAGCAGCAAATGTGCAGCCCCAAATCAGTTTCCAGGCGATCGAACACGGCAGCGGAAAGAGATATATAACTTTGGTGTAATGATTTTATGCTTACCTGTTCTTTGGAATCAACCATCGTTACATTAATCATTAATTATCAGCTACTATCAACTGCTATCACAGTAGCAAGTGTATATTGCTTGTCACCGCCATAATTGATCATTGCTATCAACCTGAGTTTTCCATCTGCTGCGTTTGTTCGCCAGCACAAAATCAGCAACATTTCGCTCTCAAACGGATGAGATTTCGTACCTTCACAAGGTTGAACTGACCCCAAACAATGTGTAGAATCCCTACAATCAACCAGGGTCAATGGAACTGGGCCTGAAGGGAGTATTATGTCACAACAGTCACAAATCGTGGGCCCTGGATAGCCGCTTGCGCAGTGTGAATATCCAGGCATTTGTTAAACTGGTAGATCCAGCTTAGCCACCAGCTTTGCCGTAGCTGGTGATTTACAATCTGGCCGAACTGGTGGCTTCTCACCAGCCAATGGTAAGCAGCTCATGTAATCACCAGTTTTACCATCAAATATGGCAGTGGGTCAAAACCCTATACCCCTGGTTCCCCTATCATTGACCATTGTTTTCCCTTTGATTTGGTTGGTCATTATAAGCCATTATTGATGGTTAATACTGACCCAGAGCCATATGAGGGAATAACACGGCTGGACAAGCCATGGTCATCAGGACATCTGGGGCCACAGCTTGGTCCAAGGAGATGCCTCACAACATCTGCATTTCATGCCCTTGTGAAGGTCTTGGATGCCCGTGAACAGATTGATATTTACATAACATAATTGCATACATCTACATTCCAACACATGTTCATATACATATATATATATGTATATATGAAAATCTATATATATATATTATAAATTCGACAATATGTTATGTTTTATGTGGGTATGGGTCACAGCCAACCATTCAAAACATGGGTGTTCACATCGCAACAGCTTGACTCTGGTGATTTCTTGGGTGTTCACAGCGGACAGGAGCCTACAAACATATGTGGTACACTCCGGTCGACTAGCCTGGTTGCACGAAAGAAAACACCTTTTTTAATGGTTAAACCGGCTATCACTGGCGTTCAATCACCAGTTTTGATAGGTAAACCAGCTATGTCTATGGTGATTTTCCACGCAACCAGGTTAATTTGCCAGAGAATAATATGTATGAATGATTGGCAACACCTCGCAAACCAAACCATGCCAGCAACATTGATGCTCACACCCATAGTGATCTGTCCCTGAGTGGATAATCGCAAGCCCCACAACTACCAGAATCATCAGCAATGATGTATGATCACCTAGAAATATACCATCAACCACGTACTGGTTGGGTCCGTCCTCAATAGCTTGCTAGCCGTCTTTTTGGATCAACAAATATGACCAATAAAATATCATCAAATAATGCCTATCTCAATTTCACAGAACCAGACTTATCTTGCGGTTCCATCCATATGCTCTACAGCCCTTTGTTGGTGAACCATGTTGGGTTGCTCCTGCAATGGTTGTTAACCCCTGATGATCCGTTTCAGGGCAACAAACACTTGGAGATGTGACTCGTGCACATCGGAAAGCTACGCCACACTTCTTGGTGCGTCTCACTTCCTGGCCGCCGCCCAGCTGAACGTATGCTTTACTACGATATCACTTAGGCTTAACCAACTAACTATACATATATGTATACTTATTTATTATATATATATATTTTTTACTTATTATACATATACTTATTATTATATATATATATATATTTATATTTATTTATTTGTTTATTTATTATCATATATATATATATTCATTTACTATATATATACTTATTATTATATATATATATCTATTTATTGTAAATATATATTTATTTATTTATTATGTATATATTTTAAAAATATAAATATATATATATATATTATATGTAAATATATATATATATATATGGTTGTTTCTCGAAATAATAGTGTTAACCACTTATAGTAATAAACCAACCCTTTTTGGGGTCCCCTATTTGAAGAAACAACCTTACGGTCTAATTGTATCAACCATAGTTAACCATCAATGATGCAACCAACTAACTGCAAATAATGATGCAATAAACCATGTTTGAACTATTGTATAGCCATTGTAACCAGAATACAAGCAACTATTTCTGATTTACTCCCTGGGAAACGATCGTCTGGAAGTTAAAAATCACCTTCTTTAATAGGCAAGGGAGAGGTGTTGCCAGAGGATGACCATCGTTGACATTAATCATTGCTATCATCCAGGATTCGCCATTCCTGGATATTACTAAAAACCATTCCTATTATCATCCATGATTCATCACTCCTGTCCTTGATTCTTCCGATGATTGTGAAGTATTACCGCCATGTTTCTCACCCAGTCGGGACCAAACCGACTGGTTTAGCCACCAAGACCTCCTCCAGCAACTGGTTCGCCCTCCAGTAACATTGCCACCGGTTTCCACCACATGTCACGTGTCTAGGCCCTATCTTCGATTCAGATTTCGCCGTTTCAATTGAAACCGATAAAACTCGATCACAAGAAAGCACACCTACAAACTACTCTTCAACTACAACAAAAATATACCTATAAAGGTCCACCCCATGTTTTTGATTGTTTGTCCGAAAATAACTGCCAAACAAAACTCCTTGGAAATAACTTGGGAAGTCATCCAACTATCATGCGCAGCATTGGTAATGATTCCCTTCGACCGCATTTGATTTTGGTGTTTGATGTAAGTACTGTAACTATTGCAAAAGTTTCAGCTGTCTTACCTCGGCAGCAAAAGATCAAACAGTACTGGCTTCACCACTATCAGCAGTGGTCATTGCTGATGGCCAACAAGGAACTACCATTATTGTTGGCTAGTGGTGAAAAATCATTATCATTGATTTAACCTGTATCATTGTGAGCCATTACTAGCCAGTTAATGGCCAATAAAGGATCGCTATCATTTTCAGCCAGTATCATTACCGGCTATTGAAAAAACACTGCCAACCATCATCAGCCACTTACCAGTGATCATCATCGTTGGTCGTTCATGAACTCCGGATCGTTGATTGTTGCCCTCTACTATTTGTCAAAAATGCTTAGTGGCCAAATCATAGTCAGTCTTGATGAGAATCAGAATCTTAATAGCATGATCATGATCAACTATGAACAAGTATGAATAAGTATCAAGCTCCTCACCAAAAATCAACGATGACCAACTACAAACAATAATTGATCAACTATGAACTGGTGGTTTTCCAATTGATAATGCCTCTTGTTTGACGCTTAAAAGGTACAGTACCCTCATTTATAGACGATCCGGCCACTCCTATGTCAACATCCACTAGCCACGACCCGGTTCATCAGCATCAACCACATGTTCATCAGCCTCCCATGGGTGACTTTTGCTCCACACTGGGTCAACCATCAATCAACCATCAAGCAACCACCACCAACCATCTCAACTGCCATCATATATCAACGAGTCACCATTAATCAACCATTCATCAAGCCAGTATCCCATTGTTGAGCATCCTTTGACTAGTATAGAACATCCACTAAGCATCAATAATGACAATTCATCAGCCATGATGAACCACTAACCAACGATCAACCGTTAGTTGATCCTTAGCAACCATCAGTTGTTGCTTGTGAACCACTAGATCACCATCAACTAACCATTCACTGTAACCATCATTACCCATCATTAACACTAACCACCTTACCATCATAAAGCACCTTTCTAACCACCTCTTAACCACCCTACAACTAACCACCATATTCACATGCTATTAACCACCATTAATCCTACCATTTACCCTACTAAACCACCTTATCCACCACCCTTTACCCTACCATTCCCACAGTGGGCCGCCTTTCCCCGCGCAGGCGGCGCTGGTTGGGGCCGCGCGGCCGCCGGGGGCGCGGCAGCGGCATCTCGGGCACGTCTACGGTCTGCGGGGGAGGCACCACGAACTCGTCCTCCGGTGCTTCGATGGTCGAGGATGGGGGCATTTCAGGGTAGTTAATAGTAGGGTAAGTGATGGTTGATGATGGGTGGTGGTTAGTCATGGTAAATGATGGTTAATGATGGTTAATGATGGTTAATGATGGTTAATGATGGTTAATGATGGTTAGTTGTAGGATAAATGGTGATGAGTTGTAGGCTAAATGGTGGTTTTTAAGGCGGTTACTGTTGGTTGATGATGGTCAATGATGGTGATTTTGGTGGTTGGTTCTAGGGTAAATGGTGGTTTTTAAGGTGGTTAGTAATGGTAAATGATGGTCAATGATGGTTGATGATGGTTTGTAGTGGTTGATTGCTGGTCAACGATGGTTTGTAGTGGTTGATTGATGATTGCTGAAATTGATGGTTATATATTTGATGGTTAACTGATGGGTAGTGAGTATAAACTGATGGTTGATGAATGGTTGATTAATGGTTTGGACTGCTCGATTGATGTTTAATGGATGGTTAAGTAGTGATTACAGCAATTGATGGGTTAGAGCAGGGCTTTTGGATGATCAATGATGAAGGGTTGATAATAGTGATGGTTACTTGATGGTTCTTAATGGTCAAATGTTAGTAGATTGTGAATGGATGGCTTCTGATAGTAAACCGTTAAAGATAGTGGATGATGACAGCTCATAAGCGACAACCATGACATGATTTGATTTGACATCAGGCTTCCTGAATGGTGGACAATTATACTAAAATGAAGTTAAAAACTACTCAACAAACATGAATGATACAAGAAATCAGTGGTTTGTGGTAATGCTAATGGATCACTTTGAGTTGTGCATGGATGGCAGCGGCTCGTGCCCCCACAAGCTGTGTTCTAAAAAAAATTATGTGTATGTGAGTCTACATGTATGCAAATACATGTGCGTCCACATATTTTCAGAATGATGCTTGTCCACCTTATCAATGTCAGATCGATTGCAGAAGCTTGGGAGTAACGATGGTACATCAGTCGATTTGAGTGGTCAAAACGTGAGAAACGTAAAATTTGGGGCTGCCCGGGCTGCCCGCAATGTTGATACCCCTTGAGAACACAAGATGATACTCTTTTGTTGGGAAACCACCGGTGTTGGAGGTACAATATCCAAGCTTATGTTGGTGCTATTGATGTTGTTGGTTCTTTGCATGGTTAGTTTGTTGGTTGGTGAGGTCGCTGGTGCTGGTGGCAACTGAGCCCAACACCACTTCACAATGATTGAACGTCATAGACAAGTCTTCACAACTGTCTTGGCGAACCTTTGATTAATCATGCTGCAGGATGCGTACTGGTGGCTAGTGAGAGCGGAGAGTGGCATCATAAAGGTATTAATAATGATGCAAAGATTATTCGCATATCATATAATCATGATCATTTTTAAGCTTCATAGTGCTGCCGAACTCTCTAACTCATACTTTCTAATGCTATTAGGGTTCATTTGATTTTTCCATCGTGATCAGCAAGGCCATTGATCCTCCAATAGTACAATCCACTAATCCTCCAATCTACCACTATGTTTGGCTCACAACAGCAAGAATGACTCAAGTGCCTTCTTATTGGTGAACAATTTACAGCCGGTAAAAATCATGATTGGCTGAAAATACTTCACAAACATGTATATAGACATATATATATACTTGAAAAAAAATATACTGTATACATACATGTTATGATGAATCTACTAACCCTCCAATCAATCTACTACCAGTACTAGCATCATGATCCAATCGTGAAGTTCAATGCTCCAACATTGCCCCCGAACTCACGTCGCGCTTCCCGCTCCGGCAGAGAAGGCATCATGTGCGAAGCCTGGCGCACCTGCAGGGACCATGTGTGAAGTGCCGGCTGCCGCTAAGCTGGCGAATGGTTCAGAATGAGGACAAAAGCTTAAGATCAAATTGCTAACAGTGAGCAATATAGTGAATAAGCTGGCGAATGGTTCTGGCAACCATATTTAGACATGCTGTGACAATGAGCAACAATGATCTGCCTGAACATGATTACAGGACGAATGGTTAAGAGCAAATGGAGTCAAGAACAAATGGTTGTAAACAGTGGTGAGTAAGAAGTGGTCAAAACTTGATGGTTCAGGATCATTGGATTCATAGATTATGATTGAGACTGTAACGGTTCATTGGATGGCCGGTTGAATATCCCAGCCATATGTGGGGTAAATCACCAGCTGTTTACAAGGTGGTAAGACTGCAGGTGTTTTATGAGGATGGATCTGTCCTGAATGACGAACAATCTTGGGGTCCCAGCATAGAAGTACTACCTGAAACTGATGTAGATAGCACAAAGGAACTACGCAGTATATCCGCGTAATATCTGCAACGCATAGATCATTTGCAGGTACTTAAATTGGTACTTGGTAGTGTATACAGCATACATATGGAGGAAATCATCACATAGGCAGGATACAAATAGTGTATGGGCAGGAGATGGTTTGCAAGAATGAATGCAGCTGATGTAGAATTGACATAAAAAATGCATGCCGGAAAAAATGGATGTAGCTGTCGCTACCTTCTGTATAAATGTACCGTGAATGATTACAGCTGTATGCACGGTCAAGTCCTCGGGCCCACCCCCCCCACCCCACCGGTGGATAACCATGATGATGAAACCGTTGTCAAACCAATACAAACCATTCTGAAACCCAGAAATGAACCATCATGAAACAAATATCAACCGCTGTGAAACCAATGAGTAAAGCAAATTGAAACCAAGATCAACGGTGAAACCAACATAAACCTTTTTGGGACCATAAGCCTTTCTGATTTGAAATCAACCGTTGCTATGACCAGAATGAATCAATCACCCTACTTGATCAACACCAGGATTTCCACAGAAACTCAGGAAAAGAAACCATCAGAATAAGATCAATAACACCGGTTGTAGAAACATATATAGAAACATATTTAAACCTATCATTTCGAAAAACCCATCATAGAGACGCCTGTTATCACACGGATGAATCCAGTTATCCACCAGGATGGGACCATGCACCTCAAAGAGTCCACAGGCACCACTGATGGATGAAATTTGTCCAGCCCTCTTGGCGTGTCCACCTGGTGACGAGCCGCCAGAGTCCACCGTGAACCATGGTTCGATCGGTCGTTCCCGCCCTTGGGATGATAAGCAACCATAATGGCTCAACAATAATGGTTTATATGGAATGAATAGGGACCAAATTAGTGTGTAATAGGCTCAGAATAGGGGATTATAATGGTTTATCATAGGGAATGCAAGGGTTTGATAGGACATTTACAGGGTGGTTTGGGGGTTATAAACATAAATAATGGCTAACGATTGAACCATTAATATTAGGTGATTTTCATTGGTAATAACAGGGAATTATCAACAACAATAGGGATTATTTATCAATATAAGCAGATTGCCATTGGGATTATGGTGGTTGATAACAGGGAAGTATAAGCAACAGGAATGGCTAAACAACTGCTTTATGGTGGTTTCTCCAGCCACAGGGACCCAAAAAAATGATTGGTTGATAGTGGCTCAGAATTCATACGGGATGTGATGGCGTTGGACGCTTGGATCCAGCAGTTGTGCGTGTTAATAATAGGGGATGGTAACCAAAAATGATGTAAAACAATTATAATTGGCGTTTTTTACTAAGAATGGTTGATATTGGATGATTTGCGGCTATTCTATTTTGAGAAAAACCGATAGGAGCAACAACCAATGGATGCATAGGTACTGGTTGGTGGCCATTATTACTTAATCAAGCAAGATCCCAATGATTGGGGAAAAAAAAACAGAATTAAACCACCAACCAAATGTGGGTCCTGCATGGTCCTGTTACATAAGCCAAAAGTTAGTTTATAAGTAGCTTAACTGGGGCTAACTACCAGTTACAGGGGGTTATAGGTCAATTTACAACTGCTGCGGGCACACCTTGCAATGGTTGTTGCAGCTATCAATAAACTTCAATAAGAGTGATTTACCAACAGTTTCATTGTAAGAACTGTGCGCTGATTGAATATGAGTACAAGCTCATAACCAACCATCCAAAACGTGGGTAGTAGTTCACATCCAAAGGTACCGCAATCATGATTATTAACCTTTAACTAGTCATTAATCATGTCTATTATCAAACATACTACCACTAACGACAATCAAAATCACAATAACATCCGTTGGCGTCTGCTATCAACTGTCTATTGAATATCATCGTTGGTCGTCCTCACTGATACTTCTCATTGGAGAATCTATCTGAATCTATCTAAACCATTAACCCAGCATTGTGAACTCGTATCATTGATTTACCGTAATGCCATGGGGTAACCATCATTCTTGGCCAATTAACCATCATTGATCCACAGTCCAGGCACACCTGACAGAATCATTGCTCTACAAAAAGTAACCAAATTACTGGTAAACCTAATCCTGATAATATCGCATTGAATCATTGGTAAACTCAACCTTCAACGATCCGCAGGCAATCCTAACATGATTGCTTAGCACTACGTCACTACGTGTTTGTGGCCAGTAAATCAGGAAAAAACGGTGGGTCAACAAATACGAAGTGCTAAGCAGTGCTAAGTCATCTTTTCGAGGTTGCCAGTAAATAGCATTCTGAACCACTGCGCAACCTCGAAAAGCGGCCACAGATCGTGACCGGTGGCTATCCAGCATCGGTGAGCTCACCTGATCACCATGAAGGAACCACTATGAAGCCCGATGAGCCACTCATGACGCGCGATGACCCACTAATTACGCAATATGGGTGTTTCTCAAGCCATAGGGGTACCCCCAAATCATCCATTACTAGTCATTTATAGCAATGAATCAACCATTTTTTGGGTACCCTATTCTGAGAAACCACCATATTCCATCAGGTGAATTCACCAAACGATCCCGAAACGGTACCGAAACGATCCGCTGCGGAAGCGCAACATGATCCGCTCGTTGATCAGCTGCTGGAGGCATCAGGGTTTTCCACTCAGACACCCAGTGGAATGTGATGAAAGTGTGATACGGATCATTCATTCTGATCATTAAACAGGAAAATGGTAAATAATTAGGAAAAACCATGAATCATCACTAAGTCTCATGAATCATTAATTCTCATAAATCAGAAGGATCATTAATTTTCATGACTCCTCACTAACTCTCAGGAAAACCATCGTTCACCAGCATTTATCACTAACCCTAACTCCCACCGACCACCATTCACCAGCATTAACGGTCCCTCAACCATCAACCACCACCTCCCTTCCCCATGGCTCTGCTCCCGAGCAGCTGTAGTGGATGGTGTACCAGCCCTCCAAGGCATGGTCCGGGATCCTCCAGTCGATGGTCACCAGACTGGCCGAAATGCCCTCGCGCTTCCATCGAAACCTGGGACCAGTTGGCAGGTCAGCTTGGCTGACCGTTGCAGCTTGCTATGGCTTGATGTGCTGTGGTTGATATAGTGGGCTGGTTATACCAACAACGTATACGAGTTCTATATTGGTTCTAGATAGGTTCTATATGGCTTTCTATGTAGGTTCGATTTTCATGCAACATTGTCATTACAACATGACGTTGGGTTATTTGTTGTGGTTGATATAGTCGTTGTTGATGGTTTTTGTGGTTGATTCATATTGGTTGATTGATGTATGATTATGGCATTGCGCGACATTCTGGTTGTTGTGACAGTAAATAATTTGTGGTCACTGACAACAGCTAGGTCTGTGAAGTCAGTTGTCAGTGACTTTGTGCTGATACAAAAACATGTTGGTTGGCCCAGTTGTCAGCCATGAGCTACTAATCAAATGAGCCCTCTTTTGTAGTTTAATCAACTAATTACTTGTTTGGTAATTGACTGATATCAAACCATTATTAAGTAAGAAAATAAGTGATATCAAACCATAATTAAGTAAGAACATAAGTGATATCAAACCATTATTAAGTAAGAAAATATGTGATATCAAACCATAATTAAGTAAGAAAATAAGTGATATCAAACCATAATTAAGTAAGAAAATAAGTGATATCAAACCATTATTAAGTAAGAAAATAAGTGATATCAAACCATTATTAAGTAAGAAAATAAGTGATATCAAACCAGAATTAAGTAAGAAAATAAGTGATATCAAACCATTATTAAGTAAGAAAATAAGTGATATCAAACCAGAATTAAGTAAGAAAATAAGTGATATCAAACCAGAATTAAGTAAGAAAATAAGTGATATCAAACCATTATTAAGTAAGAAAATAAGTGATATCAAACCAGAATTAAGTAAGAAAAAAAGTGATATCAAACCAGAATTAAGTAAGAAAAAAAGTGAAAAGTGATATCAAACCAGAATTAAGTCAGAAAAAAAGTGATATCAAACCAGAATTAAGTAAGAAAAAAAGTGATATCAAACCAGAATTCACTAACCAACTAAGCAATGTTTCACATGAATCTTTCCACCAGTGCCCAGGAGTGCCACGTGGCATGGTGTCGTAGTCGCTGTCATCCGCTGCCAGCTGCCAGACTCCGCCCGCGGAAACGTCGCCTGGCGCCGCGACGCCACGGGTACCCCGAGGGACCGGCACCAGTCGGGTCACGAAGCAAGCGAGTGGTTAGTGAAATTAGCTGGTTTAACCGTAATTATGATTTGGACACTATGGTTAGTTAATTATGGTTAGTTAATTATGGTTTTATATCACTATGGTTTAACCGAAATTAACCACCACAGTGATATCAAACCATAATTAACTAACCATAGTTAAAAAACCAACTCACCAAGGAATGTTTAACTAACCAAGCTAGTGGTTCATGTGGGCCAATTCATCACGATTGGCCAGCTACTGGTTGGTGGTGCTCACCATCCCCATGAAAAGTATTAGTCAACCAACCATTTGTTCATGATTGCTAGGGAAAATAAAAGATGTTTGAAACCACCAATTAGGTAATCATAAAGGCCGATCGTGGCTTTCAATGGTGAATAGTGATTCGCAAGCTGCTAAATGATGGCAAATGATAAGCGCAAATCATCATTGATAATGTGCCTTACCCAATCAAGAGAAAACCAACTTATCACATGATACACCTTACACACATTGTTCACTAGTAGGAAAGCCACCAAGAACTGTGTAGAGAAATAAACAGGCTAGATTTATGAGGAAATGATCGATTTTGGTGGAGACACCATGGACAAAGCAGTGTGTTGAATGGACGCCACATCTATGGTAATATACTTAGTGATTGTCAATGAATGTTAATTAATGATGGTTAATTGATGATGGCTGATTGTGGTTATCTTTTTAAAATGGTATCCAAGCATTGCGGCTTCATGGTTGCAATGAGGTTTGAATCAAACCGGTTTGATGGTCAATGATGAGTCCGAAACAGCTTGAAGAAATGAACCATGACAGCATTGCTATTCCATGGAAAGTGTAAAAAACAATATAAAACAAGGAATCCTCTTCATATCGAATAGGTGATATCCAAGGGAAAAGTCAAACATGTAGGTCCCTTCCTATATCACCTAGGAAGTGGTGTGTGTGTGTGTACCCTCGACCACATCAGAGCTACAACCAATGAGAAACGTCTGGCTGGCCTGCATTGTGCAAGTGTATTTAGGATCCTGAATGGGACAGCCAAACCAATCATTTCTGAACTTCTCCGCATGCATTTTTTGTTCAAAAACCGAAAAAAATGTATCAGGGAATCCGGTGTTCTCATCGTACTCAACTAATATTATCCGTACGGACTGCTACTGAACTGATGCTGGCAGGTTTCAGGCAGCTTAGGCACGACGACACTAGGGCCGTCACTAGGGTAATGCAGTTCCAAATCAAACGTACAACAACAATAGCTGCTTCAGATATCAATCTAGCTTGCATCATAGCGATATTGCATAGCCCAGACATACACATAAGTGTGCAATATTATGTATATAGACTCTGCAGACAAACAATGATATAAACATTTACGCTATGGTACGGTCTATTGGGATACCACGGAGATATGTTCGGCATCCATATGTCGATGTGTAAGCTTCGGACCGGGGTGGATCATGGAACCCCAGATCGGGACCGGGATGGGTATGACATGATACAATGGACGGTGACCCCGAAAGCCAAGCCCACTGAAGGTGCTTGACGGTGTTAAATGATGGATAATCATGCTTACTAATTCAATGATTCCATGATGGTTGGTGATGGTTCCTGATAATTGATTGATGAAAGTGGTTGAACATGTGGTTCGTCACAAGCCAGTTTGGTACACCAACATCCGCATGGCACCAAGGGCACTTTGAGACACCAACATCCGCGGTTGCCTAACAAAAGACTCAGCAGCCATTGGTCTCTCCGGTGCTTCACTGTCCGAGTGGCTCTGGTTGTTGGCTTTCCAACGCCAGACGGTGCCGAAGCTGCTGTTTCTCTGCAGGTGGTTGCGGGGGTGCGCCCCCCACAGCGTACATCGCACGATGTCCTTGGAGCACAGGGCTGGCTCAACCATCGGCGGGGGCTGCAGCTGAGGGTTCATCATGGTGTTGACAAGGCTTCCTGGTGAGAATGACTGATATTTGCATATATTTGCCAAGAATTGTTGATGCTTTGCAGTAATGTTTGGTAATATCTAATTGAAAAAACTAATAGTTGCCGCTGATGACCAAGAACTGGATCGATAGTTGCGCCCACAAGGGAATTTGAGCTTTCGTTTTGAAACAGAAAAAAGATATTCCAGCAATCTTTCAACCTGGCAGGAAGATGCAACTGCAAGCTTTTCTGACCGACCCTGCTCTCCATTGCTTTTCCTTTCAGCTTCAGCATTGATCCATCTGTTGCTTCCAGCCCAAACCTCCTACTGTGACTGATGCCAATCTCAGCTGAAGACCTCCTGAAGGACTTGACCACTGACTCCATTGAGCTCAGGCGGCCGTTGCCATTGCCTGCCGTTACCGGTCCAAGTGACGCCCGGCCAGTGGGGACCCGGTGACACATCGTCCTTGACGTCTCCGAACCTCAGAGGCGTCGCAATCGGAACCACCTGACCGAGTAGTGCTCGTCATGAGCTGAAGCCATGTGGGTGCCATAGGGGTCCCATAGGGGTCCCATGAGGTCCCATAGCTTGTGGTTGTTTCAATGGCTATAGTATCTTTAATTGCAAGAAATCAAGGTGACATTCATGGGTGAAAATGATTCATGGTGCTTGATACTGTTTTAGGATGGCAAATAATTATGGTGAAACACCTAAACCATCGCCGAATAGGTCGTCCCCAGCCAGTTACAGAAGTCGTGTGATGCTCATATTGAGTGGTTCTGAACGGTTGTAGTAACCATGATTGTTCGCCATCATGAACCATTGTTCAACGATCATTCGTAGCCATCATGAATCGTTGTTCAACCATAATGAATCACCACGATTCACCATTTGAATCAAGCACAGTTTCACCATCACTGATACACCATCATTGACCATCATTAACCTCATCGAAATCACCGCTTCATTCACCATTCACCCTTCTATTCATCATCATAAACCATCACAAACCATCATAAACTAACCATCATAAACCATCATAAACCACCATGAACCACACAACAACCACACAACAACCATAGCGTTCACATATCATTCACCCTTCCACCATCCATTTGCCATTCGCCCACACGGTCTTCCCAGCGGCTTGCCCCCAATGGGTGGATCGTCCGCCACCACTTCGCCCAGGAAGCTCTTCCAGTCCTGGCGCAGCCCTAGTGAAGGCAGAGGGGTGAAATGGTCAGCAACCGTGGGAGGTGCAACTAAGCGTGGTGAATAGTAACGGTTAGTGATGGTTAGTGATGTGTTTAATAATATGGGTATGTTTAATAACCAACCATGGTGAATGGTGGTTAATAATGGGATGAACGAACCATGATAATAGCGGTGAATAAATAATGGTTGATAATGGTTAAGAATGGGGTGAACTACCAATGGTTAGTAATGGTTAGTGCAACTCCATGTGGATAAAAATGGTTCGTGATGGTTAGTGCTTAATAGCGGTTAATTCCATGTGGTTTAATGATTAATAATGATAATAATGGTAAACAGCAATGGCTAGCAATGGTTCCAGTAGTGGAAGGTAGTAATGGTTCCAGTAGTGGAAGGTAGCAATGGTTCCAGTAGTGGAAGGTAGGAATGGTTCCACTATGGTTAGTTCCATGTGGATGAAAATGGTTCGTGATGGTTGATACTGGTTCCATTAGTTGGCTAGATCATCAACTAGGTACTCGTGTGGGTAAAATGATGAGTCATGATTAATAGTGGTTAATATGTGCTTAATAATGGTTCAATCACTAGTTGGTCCATGCTTTATTACGCATGATGGCGAGCTTCCGTTACAACTGCTTGGTTTGCCACTAAAGTTATATCATGATTACAATGATGTAATGATGTCACCATAGTTTATTGGCTTGTAATGATATGATACTACACGTGGGGATATAGCCAACTGATTGGTTAGAATATAATGGTATTCATGGTGAGTCATGGTAGAGAACAGCTATCAATGATGTTAACCATGTTTTAGGCATGGTGAATAATGGTTAATTACTTGTTAAGCGGTAACAGGTCCCATTCACCGTTGGCTTAGTTCACCTGCTGGTTACTTAGTATGGTTATATCCCAGTGACCCAGCTAACAAGCAACAACACTTGGTAACTACCCACAGTAACATGCGGCCACAGTTGCGTCCAACTTTCAAACCAACCACTTAATAGGTCAATTACTAACAATGGTAGTGACCATGGAACAATAACCCAAAGTGCATTGGTTAGAGGGGGCCCTACCGTGGGTCCGCTGCCTTGTTAAAACTTCCCCTCAGCTACATCGCAGCCTGTCGAAACTATCGCTTTGGTGGATTGTCCAGCGATGCCAAAGGGATCTTTTGATTCGAAACAGCCATGGGGGTAGACCCAAGCCTTTGGCCCAAGGGAGCGACGAAACAGTCGTAGGAGGCAGGCCCTAGGGGTACTCTTCCGGAAGATCCAGTTCCGCTTTTGCGGAACTGGATCCCCAGTTCCCCTAGGGGTACTCTTCATAGGGGTACTCTTCATAGGGGTACGGCTGTTCGCTCCCAGGAGGGTATACCAACCAGCAACATCATCCCCTGCCCATGCCTCGGGCGGCAACTGCGGCTTCACACCAGCATAGGTTTGCCTCCCATCTGCTAAGTCCTCGCTCGGCCCATGGTGACGCTTGGATAAAGGCGGTTCAATGTATGGGGTGACCCGCGAACAACGGTCAAAAGTGATCTCATATTTCTGATAATGGGCACTTGTGGATGGGCATAGGTGAAAATAGATCATAGGTGATAGTTACCATTGACGATTCACAGGTCTATTGCTGTCAACGGAGCACAGCAGAAAATGCCCTGAGATTGAAAAAAGAAAAAAAACACTATCTTCCAGGCGCAGCCACCCCATTGCACCACCTACTTGGCTGGTCTTGCTTGGTATCCAAGCCACATTGGGAATGCTTATGGCCATTTGGGTTATGGTAGCTTACAGTTGGAATGGGTGATTGGCAGCTTGGAACATTGGGAATACACATGCAGTTGGGTTATGGTAGCGACGTGAACGGAATCACCAGGTTTTCTACAGTAGGGCTATGAATCGTTTTGCCAGGGCCATGACCAAGATCAGCCCTGGCGTTTGACCTCCCAGAAATGAAAATAGTATGGATACTCTCCCCACATCTGTGCACATATTGACGCTACCAAGTGTCGCTAAAAAATTCCCCGCAAAACAGCTAGCCCACAAGAAAAAGTATCTCATCGTTGATGGTCAGCCACTGAAAATCCACACTCCAGTTGGTTGTGGCTATGCATCTATCTATTTATCCAAGTACCTCTATGGCTGGCCATGGATCCAAATGTTGCTCCAGAGACCCAGAGACGAACAGAATAGGCACGTTCATGGGGATGCTCACCGAACGAATTGCTGAGATACATGAGATATATACTTGGTAATGCTCTATGTGGCTGTATTGACCTAAGCTTATATGCGATAGATAAACATGCAAATCATCAATCTGCCAACCACTCACAGTCATCAACCATTCAACATTTTCACTATTCAGCATCGTTACAGAGACGTCCGACCCCCCGGATGGCCATGGCCATTTCCTAGCCATGCAAAGCTGAGAAAACGGCTCATCAGCCCATGGCTCATACACTCCTGCAAACAAACACCCAGAACGTCCCAGACAGATCGGCTGGCAAATCAGTTTCCCCACAGAAGGGATACCCTTTTGGTAGTGTCTCCGTTGGTTTCCAGAAGAGTATCACCATTGTCAACCACTATCACACACATCTTGGCTTACCCACTTTTAACCAGTATCGCGAAGCTGTATGAATCATAATGTTTAGCCACATTGAACAATTACTACATTGATATCACACCCTTTTTCATTCCGCATCGTTATCAGTCACTATCAGTCATTATCATCTCTACTGATTACGATACAATGTTTTGATCATCAACCAGCAAATCTATTGGCCCTGATTGTTCGTCATGATGATTGGCCCTTCGTCACAACTAACGCATGCTACGATCCAAGATGAGCACAGCAGCGCACCGGCCTCAGCCATCTGCACCAAGATATCTGTCATGGCCTCGGCGATGCAAATGCCCTACGCCTGAGGGAAACGACCAAGGAGTTAATCATTTTCGGTGAGAACCAGAGACTGCAACGGAAATGGTTGATTCCTGGTTAACCAGCCATTATGGATAAGAATATGGTTAACCAGCTATTATGGTCAACCTGCGATTCAATCAAATGTTGCCGTTACACTCAATGGTTAACCAGCTATTCATGGATTATTATCATCGTTAATCATGTAAGATGTCTGATGAAGAATGTTAAAAATCCAAAGATGTTAAATGTTAATCATTATTTTTTTGCCAATAATGGTTACACTCAGGAAAACAACCTCATTACGCCCGAAATAAATAGCTACCTAGTAGCCCTCACCGTGTCTCTGGATGAATTCGACAGGTTCGCCTCTCTGAGGAGCCTACATTACCAGCGACCCACGTGGTGAGCAACGAAAACGGTGGTGCAACGATGGCACCATTGAAGAAGTATCCCAAGCACATGGGTGTTTCAAGAGTCATAGGGGTACCTCTGAATCATACAATAATAACCTTTCGTGATAGTGAACCAACCATTTTGGGGGTACCCCCATTTTGAGAAACCCCCAGGTGATATTCTTTCAACGTAGATTGCCGAACATGCGTTTCAGAGTCTCACTTTTGACCCCAGAGCCCGGACCTGGCTCCAGCTTGTATTTGTGTGGGGCAAATCAAATTGTATATCTATCTCAAATACACATGTAAAGTGTATGTAGGTTTTTTGTGAATGATCTTTATACTTTACATGTGTATGTGATATGTGTGTTTCAATACACACATAATCACAGAGATTTTATCATGTTTGAATATTACAGAAGCGTTTCTGTGAACGAGCCCACTCGCCGTGCGCAAGTTGGTGTCTCCAACTTGGAGATGGCCCTGCAGGCACGGCACTGCATGGGTGTAAGGCCCATAGGTGGTGAAGCCGCCTTCGTAGCGCTGATGTTGATATTCCTGGCAGCTGGTGACCCTGTGAGCATGGCGGCTTGGTACAGCTGGATGGCACAGTTTGCAGGTCCACTTCTCCCGCGTGCCTACGAACCAGAGCCTGCATGGAATTGATAGTCTCATCCACATTCAGCACCGGTGACTAGAGTATGTTAAGATGCATGTTATATCAATAAATCAACCCACCAATCAAAGGCCGGGCTCATCAATTGGGCCTCAGCGGTGATGGTTCATCCCCGCCCGTGGGATAACTCTTGATGACAAGGCGTCAAGTGAGTAGATCGTCAAACTCCCAAAGCATGAATGCAGGTGTCACTACAAGGTGGGGGCCCCAAATTAGCTAATGTGTTTTATAACCAGGGTAATTACTATTCATGGCTCATCTATAGTTAGATTTTACGGTAGACACACCTAGAGTTAAACCAGCTGGCTCATCAGTTGGTTATAAACCAGCCGGTCATTTATTTATGGTAGATACACCTATAGTTAAATGGCTCATTAACCACCTTGCAACTGGGGGGCACCACCTTATACTGCCCCTGAAAATGAAAATATATATATATATATATATGCATGTATATATGTATATATGGTGGTTTCTTAAAATTGGAAACCCAAGCATTGGATGATTGCTATTAGAAATGATCGAAATTGGTACCTATATCTTTGAGAAATTCACCATGACCAACCATCTATTCGCCATCATTAAGTATGATCAATTGGTTTGTCGCCAATCATCAAGCGTAATCAAACATTGTTCATCATAATCAACCATAAATTCTTATACATTGCATCATTTGAACCATCAATGAACCATGGTTTAACCAACATTAACCATCCAAAAAAGCGCCAGTTCACCATCATCATAAGCATCATTGACATAGCAACTAACCATGATCAACCATCAATGAACCATGATTTGAACCATCATTGACCACAATCAATTCCATGATTCGCATAGCAAGCCCGTCGGTCACTTGGTGTCTTACACTCGCCAGTTACGTTGGCGATGCATTTCTTTCTATCCTGTCCGGTCCTCGAAGGTAGTGACGTAACCGGCATAGCCTTGGCCCATGCGGGTCACCGGGGGTCATCGTTATCAACATGGAGTCCATGTCGATGGTTGTGGTTGATATTGGCTGTTCATCCGTGATTTTCATGGTTGGCAAGTGGCAACGAAACTGGTTCCTGAATGATAAGCGATGAAACTGGTGGTTATTTGGATGTTTCTCAAATAGGTGTACCCCCCAATCATTCTTTATAAGTCATTTATAGATATTTAGAGTTCTAAACCAAACCATTTTTGGCGTTCCCTATCATGAGAAACGACTATTTAATGCTTTGGGTCAGCCTACGTCCATGTGCACCCAACTCTGGGTGTTCCTCTGCCGGGTGCCCCCACCGCTGGCAACGTTGTTCAGGACCTGGGTCCAAGCGTCGTTGCTGCTACTGGTTGCACTGACCATACGTACGAACCATATTCAGGATCATATCATATACTGGTGAATATGATCAATATGACCATACAATGCCACAACAACAAACAACAGCAACAGCAACAGCAACAGCAACAGCAACCACAACCACAACCACAACCACAACCACAACAACATCAAAGTCTGGATGTAAGTCTCACCACCAGAAGGATATGCGACCCATCCGACAATAAAAGGACTCGCTTGGTCGCAGAAAAAAACAAGTGTTTTGAGTTTCAACATCCAACGGTTCACAAAATCTCAGGTGGTATATCCCGTTGTGCCAACCAGAATGGGGGGGTGGGGGAAATGATGAATCACCCAGCAGGCATGGTAGACTGCCAATTGTTGTGTTTGCTCACCCAACGGTGATGGCTTTTGTTTGATTTCCTATCCTGTTTCCCTCACTGGTTGTGGATCCAATGATGTCAATGTTTGGGCTGACACAAGTGAACAAAGGAAGAGGAGTCAGCTACTTGAGCATGTTCGGATTGCTGATAGTTGATTCTCGTCATAGTGGCTTATGCATGATGTTCAACGGCTGAAATGGTTACCATAACATTCAAATGATGGTCAATACAATTGTTCACTAATAGATGCTAAATAATTAAGGAGGAATGATGAGTGGTCAATGGTGAACAATCCCTGCTTGAAGATGCTATGCTGCACAGCCAAGTGATACCAATGCTGCCATTGCTAACCTGGTAACAGTCGAGCCAAGCCGCACAGAAGCCTCCCCAGGCCCCCGCACCACGGTGACATTCACCAATCCTCGCTCAACCAGCACGGCCTTGATTGCCTGAGGCGGGAAGATGGTCCCAAACCATGTTGCCTGTCTTGTCTTAGGATGTCTGTGCAGTGGCGCTTGGATTCGTTGTTCGGCTGGTATTTTGCGTTCAGGCCATTGCTATGTTTGAGTGAATCAAACAACGGCTATTAGCAATGACTTTTTGTGGTCCAGCACAATGAAGGTGTGGTAGTTCAAACTGGCCATGAAAGCATACAACCAACCAGCTTTCTTCATATGGCCCACGTGATAAGCCAACATGGCAATGCACCCTAAAAATGCCTACCTGCAGTGGATTTGTCTAAGCGACTTGATTGCGAAACCCCCCAAGACCCAAAGAATTTCAGACAAAATGCTACTGAACCAATAAACATAACAATGATAGTGGAAGTAAGCCTGAAAAATCATAAGAACAATTAAAAGCATGTGTTCATATGCGTTCACAAATGCTCTGCCATGACTGGTTTCCCTCGTTGGAGACGGTAGACACAAACGTGTTGAGATGTTCACACCGACAATTCCTTTGGGTGGCTAGCAACCAAGACGTAGCAACCGATGATGATGATGATGATGATGATGATGATGATGATGATGATGATGATGATGATGATGATGATGACGATGATGATGATGAGGATGACGACGACGATGATGAGGACGACGACGACGACGACGACGACGACGACGACAACGACGTCGACGACGACGACCACGACGACGACGACGATGACGACGATGATGATGATTGTTGAGATGTAGCAAGCAAGACTCACTATTTGACAAGCAGGAGTCGAATGAGTCGAATGGTCGCAACAATCTGTTGTTTGTTAGAAACCTTCCAAGAGCAGTAAACTCCAACGAAACTTGCGGTCAGTGAATGGTCACAAGTTCTTGAACTTCTTGGCCTAGCACCAGCAACCAATACAACTGACAGGTTCGTGGTCTCATGGGGAGCAGCTTCGATGATAGAGCAGTCCCCGAACTCAGAACCAAGATTGCCCGTACGGCGCCTGCATGGTATGGCACACGAGATGGCAATCATCATGATGATGGCTGATGATGATTGATCATGGTTGGAGTGATGATGGTAAATGATGGTTGATGATAGTTATTGATGTCTATGATGGTAAATCGCGGTTGATGACGGCCGATGGCTGAGATGGTTAATGACAATCAATGACGGCTGATGACAGATGATCATGAATCATGAGTGATGCTTGGTGTGCCAAGACCAACGAGGTGTCCATGTGAGTCAGCCCATGGCAACGGCTGCCCATGTGATCAAACAATGTCAACCCTAACGAATCATTGCTAAGCATACGAAAACTGTCATCAATCGTATCATTGAGTGATAGCAACTTAACCTATGTAACCATCATAAACCACTTTCACCAAACTATGAGTGGCCATCCATGGTCAGCTAGGGTTCAAACTGTTGGCCCCTTGCCTCTAACACTTTTGGTCGATGGTGCCAATTACTGCTGATGAGTCTTCCCAAAACTGCTACTAAGCATCACTGACCATCATGAACCATGATTGTGATCATCAACCCCCTTTCATTAACCACCAATAATCACCAACCACTAATCAATCGCAACCATCACCAACCATCAACCGTCACCATCATTAACCACTACGAAACCATTAACCATCGTCAACTATCATTGAGCATCATAATAACCATCATTTGACAATCACCAACCGCTATCCATCAACCATTATCAACCATCATCAAACATCATCACCTTCATCAACCTCATCAACCATCATCCGCCATCCGCCATCAACCATCCTTCACCACTCAACGCTTCTCCCGGTTTCCTCACCGCCATGCCGTGCTGCTCCTTCCGCGCGCCGCGCCTCCTGCGTCACTTTCCCTGCCATGGTGGTGAACTCTCCCGGCACCGCGGCCACGATCTGAGCAGAATCCACCATGAGTAGCCATGATTAACCAGCATTAAAGCCATGAATTGGTGGGGAATCTAGTGGTTGATGATGCTTAATGATGGATGATGGTGTCGAATGATGGATGATGATGGTTAAAACAGTGGTTTATGATGGCTAATGATGGTTAATGATCAATGATGATGGATTATGATGGTTAAATCATTGGTGAATGACGCTTGATGATGGTCAATGATGGTTAATGATGGATGATGGTTGATGGAGTTAATGCTTGATGGAATTAGTGGTTGATGGTTCATGATGGCTCATGATGGTTGATTGTTGAGATCTTGTTGAATTTGTGAGGGTTCCATTTATTTTCATTTATTTTGAAATTAATTCGAACCATAGTGGTAATGACGGTTCCGTTGATTTGTGGTTAAAACTTTTTAAAACAGTGGTTAATAATGCTTAATGCTTGTTTCATGATGGTTCCATTGATTTATGGTTCAATTGAGGCTGATCTATTGTGAATGGTTGAATTCATGATGGTGAAATGATGGTCCCAAAGTGAAACCATGTTGAAATGATAAGGAATCTAATGGATGATGATGGTTAAAATGGTGGCTTATGATGGCTAATAATATATGATGGTTAGTGATGGTTCATGTAAATTCACGATCGAACTGAGGTGGAACCATAGAGAAACCTGGGGATAAATGGAAAGACCAGCCTGAATCATGCTTAATCTATGATCACCATTCATGGTTTCTTCATGGTTGAGCTGAGGTCGATCCACCATGAATGGTTGACATTGATGATGGATTGTGGTACCCGTTGATGATAAACGATGACACTTGGTAAGCTGAAGTGAAGGGAAAAAACATAATGATGGTTATATAATGATAATGGCCAAGAATGGCGGCTATACATCAGGGACAACAATCATGGACATGGACAGTGTACGTTCTGTAGACAATCTCCCCGGGCCTAGGGAAACCAAAAACGCTGTCCACGTCCATGCTGAGGAAATTATCTACCAAATGGCGACGTCTGATACTGATACGTACCAAAATACCAAAACGGCATAGTGACTGTATCTCTCCCCAACAGAAAATGCCAACTCATGTAACATGATCATTATTGGTTGATATCTTGGTAACCTGTGGTAACCTGTGGTAACCTGTGGTAACCTGTGGTAACCTGTAGTAACCTATGGTAACCTGTGGTAACTTGCGGTAACCTGTGGTAACCTGTGGCAATCTTATCGGATCATACCCAACTCGATGGTTGAAAATGAGACTCGAGCTCACTGATGGTTGGCTTGTTCCCAGTTTTGTTGTTCACTGGTATCCCACGTCATGAAGCCGTAAGGTTGATGATGATAGATGGTGGTTCATGATGGTTCATGATGGTTCATGATGGTTCATGATGGTGCCTAGTGGATGATCATGATGATAGTTCATGATGATAGCATCCGAGTCTTGATCATTGTGAACCATTCACTAGCCATCCATTCACCAGCTTGATGAACGGGTTGGACTACTGCTAGTTGATGACCTGGTGATCCACATGAGATATGTTGGCTATTCTTGTTGGCCATTCTTGGTGAAACTTCCACGGCCCCTGGACTCCCATCCCCATGTGCCGAACAGTGGACTCCCATCCCTTCCCTCATATGGCTGTGGGTCAAAACCCTCTATCCCTGGTTCCCCTATCATTAACCACTGTTTTGCAAATAAAAAGGTTGGTTGTGATCCCCAATTATTGCTGGTTAATATTGACCCATAGCCATATCCAACTGGTAGTCCCAACTCACCACTTCGGTTGCCAAGCTACAAGCTGGCCCAGTCGCATCATCTGGAAACCCAAGACCTACGACCAACGCACGGCGCGCGACATGGGTCGATGCAACCGTTTTCTCCCGTGGCTGGGTGCTTTCCCTGGAAACTAACATGGAAAAACACGGGGAAACTAAGGTTTCGTCTTCCAGGTCTCAGTTTCCTTTGTAAAAAAACATGAATTACTACATTCCTGGAAACTAACATGGAACCTTCGAACCGCCTGGTCCAGAAACGAAACTGATCACCCCCATACAGGAGCAAGCTGTTGGTTTTCTACTAGGCATCAACTAATGGCTGGTGGCAGGATGTGAGAACGCTGGGTGGCAGGATTCCCTGGGACAAGAAAATACGATGATTCCTACTGATAGCATACCCTCAACTAATAGCAGGTTCAACCGTTTCAGACCCCAAGTAGTTGGGGTATCGAACGGCAGGGATTACAACAGCAGGAAGAACAGAAACACGACAACAACAACAACAACAACAACAACAACAACAACAACAACAACGACAGCACCAGTGACCTGGATACTGTCCAGGTGTTAAACATAATTTTGATCGATCCCCAGCACTCGCCCATGATATAGTGACAACTGACGCAAACCATGCAGCGTGAGTGCAAAAATGTCGTGGAGATCAATTACAACCATAAGAAATATAAGCTAGCTGCCATCAATGTATAGTTTTGTCATTGTTTGATCCATCAATGATAAACCATCATATAGGCCATTCTTGTGAACCATCATCTAAATTGTCGCCATCATCATCAACAACAATACCAATCATCACCATTAACCATCTCATCGACGATCATCATCAACCATCAACCACCATCATTCACCAATGGTTTAACCACCATCATCCATCATCATTGATCATTAAGCATCATTAAGCGTCATAAACCACCATCATTAACCACCATCATTCACCATTGTTTAGTACTGTGAAGGTTTATTACTACCATAGCTGGTGACTTCGGCGGTGGCGCCTTGGTTCCCCACCAGTCCCCAGCGCTGGGCTTCCCCCGCTGTTGGAAAGACGGTCTCGCGACTCAGTGGGGGAAGAATCAACCGGTGGATGAGGGAAATAATGGTCAAGAATGGTTAAATACTGACGATAATTTAGCATTATATAATGAATGATGGTGAATGATGATGTTTAGTATTGGTTGATGATGGTTAATGATAAGTAATCAGCCGGTAAATGCTGGTTAATGATGGTGAAAACTTTAATACTGGTGAATGTATGGTTCAAGTGGTGCATGTATACGATGGTGAGTTGTAGGGAATCCAGCCGTTAATGAGGATTAATCATGCTGTTTGATGATTAATTAATGTGGTCAATACATGGTCTAACCAGCGCTAGTAATGATTAACCAATGGTCGTAGCGATTGCTTAGATGATGCTGATGTTTAAACCAGGATTGGATATGGTATGGCTCATTGTGTTGAAGATGGTTGCTGATATAGATGGTATACCCCCAGAACAGTGGGGGAGCAGCCCCAGTGCGAAGGATTGTGGTCATGCAGCGGCTTTCTCCACCGCACTTTGAATGGCCAACAACTCTACCAGTCCAATCCCCCCATCATCCTTGCAATGAAACAAGCTGATCAGCCAGCCATCGATAGCCCAGGAAATCGCCGGGCCCTCGGAATTCGCCATGGATTTGCCAAGGAACATCTGGTTGGGGCAAAGCAGAATGTTTTTGGGCGCCTGGTGCGCCAGGCTGTGCCCTGCTGTGCAATGTGGTCTCAACTGGGCCATGCACGAGCCATCAACAGCACATAGCAGCAGCAGCAGCAGGAGCTTTGCATCATTTGTTCGCCTGCACCGCTGATGAATATCTAAAAAATCGTTGTGAGTCGGCAACCTCAAGTCTCAGACATCCCACAACCAAGAAATAGAATTTGCTGGCAACCTAGAACCAACCCGTCAGCCAAGCAACCAGCGAAGCAACCAACCATGTTGCGATATCCTCTGCTGTTGTGCTTACGTCCTCTTCATTGTAGCTTGCGAATGGTTGTTAATCCATAATGGTTGTTAATCAATAACGGCTGTTAATCAATATAATTAATCAATAGTAAGCTTGTAGTTCTCAATGGTTGAATGCTTGTTAACCACTGGTTAAACAACCATGCGCTCGGCAATCTGTCTTCGTTAGCACTGTCCCTGCCTGGCACTCACGATCTTCCTGGGTGGGCACCGTGATGATGTCGGCCAAGAACCTAAAGAAGCCGTGGAGTTTCTGATGCTCGGGAAGCAACAAGAGTCAAGTGATGGCCTCTGGCTGATCTACGTGGAATTCTAAAGGGAAACCCTGGGAAACCCTGAGAAAACGCTGGGAATTCTATTGGTAGATCAGCATTTGCTATAGGGAAATCCTGGGAAAACATCTAGAAATGGGTGATTTTCCATTGCCAGGCCAGTCTACAAGAAGATAGTAACCGCTGCCAATAGCTCGCAACAAGCAAGTGATGGTGTTGCAAGCATCGTAAGTACATAGTGGCTCATTGTTACTTAAAAGATTGATTACGACTCGGTTAATGATGAGGTATATCACCAACACAACCACCCAAAATTGTATGCAATGATCAATAGTGACAAATGCTTGTAACACTGTATGATCATCAACTCGTATGCATACTGGCCAAAATGAGTTAAACTATGGGATAGAATTAGGTATCAATGTGAATGATAGTTAGTAACCAGTTAGTAACCAGTTAGAAACCAGTAGTGCTGGTCAAAATGTGAGGGATCCCATGTGGATGTCCTGTACTATAGGAGAAGAATGGTCACCAATGGTTCCAAACATGGCGTAGCACTTCGCGCAACATCGAACCAATCCAATGATCAACAAAATGGTATGTAAGTGGATGCATTCTTGCTGCCACAGCATGACGCTCAATGGAGAAGGACCAATGGTAACCTCCCAATCCACAAATGGTGCCCTCCCCAAGCTGGTTGCTGACTTGGGATAGGGGAAAACCAATATCTGGAGTCAGATTTCAAGGTCGCTGCTGGAACCAACTGGCGAAAGTAGCAAACCGTTAATTAAACTATGTTAAACTAGCAGTTTGATGTGGAAGAACACCAGGTAGTTCATAGTGAACAAACACATGAAATGGTTGGTTCTCCGCATCAACCCATTAGTTTATCCCAGGGCAGCCAATTCTAACCCAAGCCAAAGAATGACCACCGTTTCGCTCTGCCCACCTGACCACAAGGTCACCTAGTCGGACCATCCAGCATCAACCGTCGGACCATCCAGCATCAACCGTCATTCATAATGAACCAATCTTGACATGGCTATGGGTCAATATTAACCAACCAATAAGCCACATTATTAATCATTGTTAGCCAATTCACCAGCAGTATTGACCATACTTTGCTAGCCAATTAACCACTCTTAACGAATCTCAACCAGCGGAAATAACCATCATTGTTGACCCGTGAAGTGTTGATCATCACCAACCATCGACTCTGAAGATTTCTCACTAACCGTAGCAATCATTGATGATTTGAAATCTTAACTTAACTGACCATCGTGTCTGAGCTCACGGTCTGATGCACTAAGAAACCTCCCAAAAGGCATGGCTGCATATGGCTGCACTCGCCCCATGCGCTGTTTTTCTCACGCGATTCTTGTGACGCGGAAGGGCCCATACTGGAGGCTACAAATCCAGCAGGGCGCCATGTGGCGCTTGAACTGACACTCAAGAGACCAGATCTGATTCTGCCACCAACATCTTCGAAATTGTTGTGCAATGGACGGGGAAATACTCCCACAACACGGAGTATAACGCCCCGGTAATGTTCGGCACTACCAGGTAGCTTCAGCATTGCCATCCTTCGAGAGACCCACGAAGATCACCAGTTGGTCACCCCCACTCAGTGAACTGGCCATGTTAACCACCATGAGGCAGTTTAACTGGCAAGTTGACAGAACTTGACCTTGTTTATAAGTTTATACCCACATGACTGGCAAGTCAATCCTGGTTCCAATGCTGACAACTCAGCCTCAGGACCTCCAGTGTCGCTTGGGTACCGAGGGCACCGATGAATTATCTGTACAACAGCGGCTCGAGGGGTTCGACCGAAACAAATCACAGGCAGCTCGTGGCAACATGTGTGGTTCATTTCTCCATGTGCCAAGTTGGAACCCAAATGATTGGCAACCGATGGAAACCAACCGAACCTTAGAGCTCATAATGTCAGTGACATGTACAGAATGAACAGGTACAGTCAACTGCTTGAAAAGCTGAGCGCAAATTTCAGTTTGGAGGCTCCGAATGCACATCAACATGAAACCGAGACATGGCCTTGGGTCATACTCAACCATCCAAGGAATGAGTAGGCTTGCATCCCAACAAAGACTAGGTCATTTGTGCGATGTTCACCAGGTACACAGGGTACCACAGCCACATCCGCAAAGGGAGAGATGGTGTTTCTCTTCAGCCCTAGGGCAGCAGCATGACCTTTGTTCACCTCTGACAATCTGCTGACTTGAGAATCCCTGGTTTCAGAGGGGAGCCAAAGTGATCATCCCACATCGATTTCCACTTCGGTCGACCCCGACGTGCAAATCCCTCGCCGGGAGTTTCATCGATTTATCGGCATGCCATTGGCATGGCAACCTGCTGGTCGCACAACTGACCTAAGGCCACGCTCTGATTTTGTGATTTCTGATGAACTTCAACGAGGTCTGCTAGGTTACTAGTTCTCAAACGAACTTCAGTTCCAAAAACGGTCACCAACCATCCTGCAAAGACATTCAGAATCATTCACCACAGTTACTTTGTCAAACAAATTTCACCACTGAGCACTACGACACACGGGTCACACGCCGGCGACCCGCATCAGGGAAGCCTCACTATACAGTCGACCAGGTCATGGACTTGTTTGGTCTTCCTAGGGCGCAGGAAAGGGTTAGTTCCCTGGATAAACATGGCGAGTAGCCTTAGGGTGGGTGAACTCACCCGAAAACAGCCACGAATGTAGCGAAGTGTGGCCCATTATAAGCATTGGGGATGCACGTCCGAATGGAGAATCCGATGGAATCACCAATCTTCACTACAGATATGTCATGATGATCTGACGATGAACTGTTCTTACGAATCACGCAGAAATCATCAAACTACTTGGCGGAATGATAGTTTCTGTCGAGGATTCACTACTGGCCAGCTGGTTCTCCGTACCCACCGTCGCTAATTACAATCGTTGATGCCCATGATTAAGCGACCAATGACCAATAGCTGGCTAATGATGATAACGGGTTGACAACCAACCAACAATGGTGGATATCTAGTCACTGGCTAACCAAGCACATATATATATATATACACATACGTTATATTGACGATCAATAATGGCTGATACTCCCAGAGTTTAGCAAGGCAGAACCTGCATCAACAGTGGTCTTTGATCATCTTGACAACTGCTCCCCTACTTTGACGATCAAAATGACGTACGGGTCCGTCGCGAATCAACGACTCGAAACCTGGGGCACACGTTTTTCATGGTCCCATTGCCGTGTCAGTTTACCAGGGCTGAGACCCAAAAGAGAACCCATCGAACAGGCTGGTCTTCATATCTTTGACTTCTGCGTACGCCTGTGCTGCACATACAAATACATCTGTAGCAGGATTTTGGCCACCCACTGCCATGAATGAAACTCAGCAATAGACCACCGCAATTCATAGTGGTTGGTGATGACTAGTGGTGAATGGTGCCATCTCCTGCAGCGAAACTGGTGGCACAGCGCTGCTGGGATGTGAACCGCCATGGCAACCAGGGCTGCTTGGTGACCGCGACCGTACCAGGCTCTCAACGGCTGCTGCCAAGCTTCAGGCCATGCTGGAAGGCATCACGTTGGATGGCGCGTACCTGCGCTACCCAATAGTCAGGATGATCTCACGGTTCGTTGTGGTGAAATGCTGGTGAATGATGGTCAATACTGTCTGATGATGGTCAATATTGATCAATAATGGTTGATAATGATGGGTAATAATGATGTTTGAGAATGACGATTGATAAGTGAAAATGGCTTGATGACCGTTCATCAAAGCTAATGATGGCTTCGTGGTACAGTGGTTGCTGATGGTCACAAGTTCTTGATGACGCTGATCTGGTTGATGATGGACCCACCCTCAAAAAGTAGCAGCTAGTCGCTTGAAAATAGCATGGTACAAGCTCATGAGACCAGAAACCAGGCCAGTTGTTGATCCAAAAGAAGGGGGATGCCTCATAGTATGGTATCCTTGGGTATCCTTGCGTGAACAAACCTTAGGTATCCTTGGGTCATGGTTCCTCGGGAACCCCACTGCACATCCAAGCATGTTTGCTTGGCCACCGTAACATGTTTTGAAAAATCACTGGGGGATATTTCTAATCATAAATAATAAATATATATAAATATATATACATATGTATATTCCGTAACAAACCATTTTCGGAATGATTGGCATTTCACCTGCAGCCAGATCCGTTCCTGCAACAGAAGCATCCCATGGTTCGGTGCTTGGTCATGGCCTGTGATTAAAACGCACGCTGTGCTTCCACAAAAATCGTTGTCACAATGGACTTATGCCTGCAAAGCCAACAAACCAAGTTGCCTGATATGTTGTACCGTAATGGATTTTGGACTCTGAGTCCCAAAATTCATTGGCCAATCCCCAAACTCATAGGTGACTTGGGCCACTTCACTGGTTGATCGGTGCATTCACCACTGCTGCTCCCAGCAGCCCAGCAGCCGTAGCCGAGGCGCGTCAACACCCGGGATGTCCTTGCACACCTGATCCACGGTCCCAAAGAACTCCAGCAGTTCTTCACCTTCCAAAATACCTGCAGCGAGCCGCTGCAACCAGCAGCTGGAACAAACATGTTTAGCCATCATCTACCAGTATTTCACAAAAAAAGTCGTCAAGTTTTGAATCAAAACAGAGTTATGTGTGGATGTATGCAAATATGCAACCTTACATTTACATTGAGATTACATTTCAGCGCATTGACATGTACATATTCATTCGGATTTGTCTTGCCCCACATGCAAGCGCTGGATGATCACTCTCTCATCGGCGTTGTGGGCACACTGAAGCCGTGGCCTGTGGTGGATCACCACCGAGAATGGTGCCTTGAGGGGTCAGTAGCTCGGTGAACCGTTGACCCAGCTACCATTTTCATCAGCATCTGCTCGGGAGAACGTCTCCAGCATCGCGGACACCAGCTGAATCTTGGATTGCGCAATCCTCAGCGCGGCGTCGGGTCCTGCAAAATAGACTGGGTGGGAACTTCGACTTCAATGGAAAAAGTATGTGAAAGTGAAGAACCAATGCGCTTGGTTCCACACATATGGAACCAGCCTACTAGAATGGAGACGGTATTTTTTTATGTTTTTTTGAGAAATTGAAAGATCGATGGTGACTGGCCCCACATATGTGGAACCAGTCGACCTTATATAGTTGAAAGGGCATGTAAAAGCGAAAGACCAATCATTCTAAAAATCGCAACATGCGAAACAACGAAATACCAAGGTTCTCTATTTTTGGTCATTTCAACTGTAACGCGGAGATGGGTAAATTTTCCAGGGCCGCGATTTTGGGTATACACTCACCCGCAGCGGTTTCGTATTGACCGTTTACAAACGAGTGTCAATCATTGGCAACTGTTCTCCACACACAGTAGTTGGTTAGGAACCATGCTTAAGCAGTATCGACAATGAATTAATGTGAATTATATCATCATTGCACAGCGGAGCCATGATCAATCATCATTTGCCATGAATGGACCATCATTAATCTCATGATTTAAGCATGAATCAACAATAATTCATCATGAACCATTTAATAATTGTTGATCATCAATATGAATGGTTTCACATTCACCACAAACCATGAAGCACCAGCCATTCAACAACCAGTAACCATCATTATTGAACATCATCATTGAACATCATTATTGGTCATCATGAATCATCACTGAGCACTAACCATCGTTGACATCAGCCATCAATGGTTGATCCATATCAATAAACCACCATCACTTTAGCCATAGCTGGTGATCTACCGTCAAATATCGGTGTTTATCAATACGCATCTCCCATTCACCATCAGGTAGGGTACCCAAAAAAATGCCTGGGTTTTTTACTAAAATGACTATAAATGGATGATTTGCGGGTACCCCTATGACTTGGGAAACCAGCGAGTCACGGCCCCATCGTTCACCCACCTACCCATCTCTCCATCACGGTGCAGCTGCGGCTCTCACGCTTCAGCATCCGTCGCGCCTGCTGCGCGTTTCCAGCGAACCTGCGTCGCATCGGTCCAGCTGAAGTGGTGATACGCATTTGGTTGTAGGTCAATATGAGCCAACCAACCAATGCTTAAGAAGTAGTGAACAAGTTAATCAATATTAAGCAGCTATAACCAGCTTGTAGTTAATCAGGAGTGGTTGATGAGCTGGTGAATGGTTGATAAAGCTGGGGAGAACCAACAAGACTCGGGGACCAACAAGCTGCCTTTGGGTTAATCGAAACAAAACGGTAGAAGTTCACACCCCCAACAGCTCGACTAGTGTCCCACAGGCCAAGCGACCTCCATGAATCGATTCGACCCTCGCTAGTGATGGTCAATGGTGGCTCACAACAGGTGAAAATGATGGTCAATGATGAATGATACTTCAAAAGAAGGCCAATGATGGTTCATGACTGCTTGTTGAATTGAAAAATGTCAAGCTGGCTCGTTTCAGCTATGCTCAGGTGCACCGCTGTTCAGCACAGCTCAACACCGGTCCCGTGCCCCTCCACCTTCCCCGGGTGCCCTGGGTGCCCCACGGCGCCCCACCTGCTTTGAAGGTTCTGCAGACCTTTCTCCGTGAGTCGTAACATGGAGACTTCGCGGCGCAGGTTCTCCACGATCACTCGCAGGCGATCATTCTCCTCCTGGAAACGATCGGTGATGATGATGGTTGATGATGATGATGATGATGGTTGATGATGATGATGATGATGATGATGATGATGATGATGATGATGATGATGATGATGATGACAATTTCTCATGGTCAATCATGGATGATCATGGTGTATGGTGTGATGACGATTGTGATGGTGGTCAATGGTTTAGGTGGTTCAATTCATGACTGCTAATGATTGGTAAATAAGTAATGAATGATGAATATTGATGGTTTGTTGATACTTCTTGATCGTTTGCGGACATGGTCAATGATCGAGTTGATATGGATAGCAAAACATGTGTCAAACTGGTTACTGTAATGGTAATTATTGCAGCATTTCGGAGGTGGCCTCTCTTTTCACATGATCTTTGCATCTGTCTGGAGCTTCTCTTGCGGTCATTTGCAACATTCTGCAGCAAGGTGTGTGCAGCATTCCGGGAGTCTCTCAGTTCGCACGGTGTTTGCAGCATTTGAGGAGTTGTCTTGTGTCCATGGTGTTGGCATCACGGAAAGTGACACCATGTGACACCCATCATTTTGCAAGGTGTTTGCAACGCTATGAGGCTAACATTCACGTCTCACGTTCGCATGATTTGTTATACCTATTGCAGCTTCGCCCAGCGCCCCGCTTCTCGCGTTTCCAGGCAGCAACGTTGAGAGTTGGGAATATTCCAGGCAGCACGGCACATGGGCTTCGTTGGGCCAAAGGGTGCAGCGCCTTGTGACCTAAGAAATGGCCCTTCTACTCATGAAATGGCGCCTTGTTCACATGTATTCCATTGTATATTTCCATTTCATGAGTTGCTTCGTAAATCATATCTTGGCGTCCCATTACGAGGTCAGATCTTTATACCATAAGTGGCAACGTCCTATGTGAAGTTCTCACCAGATGGACCTCCGATGTACACGGCGTCACTGCTCCTTGTAGGTCTTGAGCCTCCTGCGCAGCTGTCGGCCGATCACCACCAGCTGTCCCTGGAGTGACAAGCCCAAACTCAGAAGCAGCAGCAGCGAAGCGACCAAAAGACATGTGAACTTGAAGCAAATCCTCAGATGAAGCGCGCTTGGAGCCGCTACCAAGGCCGTGGTCAACAAGGGACCCATGGACACCAGAGATTGCTTCCAACCTAGAAGATCATATCTTGGGGGGCTACTGATTGATGGACACACCGGCTCCAAAATCCACACAAAACCAAGTTCGGCCTGGATATATGCAAGTGCAAGAAATCTACATATAGATCCGTATATTCTCGGGGAGAGGATAGACCCCCCGGGAAGGAACACCTGAGATCACCTGAGCTTCCAAAGGTTTGGGGCGTGCGAAGTCCCACCATTGGATGAACGTTGATCCATCTGTTTCTTGCATCTTTACTCCGCTGGAAGGCGAAAACTTCTTACACCACCCGAATTGTCAATGCGAGTACCCAAACAAATTAGTGGGTTTCCTTCTAATACCCCTCAACCCCGCAACGCTAGGCTTGAGCCATGAGGACTGATCCTCTTATTTCACACCATGTTTGGTGCTTCAAATCTTGGAAGCTCTTTGGTGGCAAGGGTTGGGGGTCACCAACCTGGCAGCCTTTCAAGGTGGTCTTCGCCAGAGATAAAAACACAAAGGTTGCTATCGTCTTGTTGGGATACCTGGTTATTCACCACAGGGAACCACACGGAAACAGTAGGAAAGCAGGGGAAACCATTTTCAGTGAACGTGGTCACTTGTGCAATGACGGCATCCAGTTGTTGCGGCAAGAAATTTGTATTTGTGACCAGCTCGATATGATTCTAGACTCCCATCAAATATTGTGTTGTCAAACATGATGAGTTGTCAGTTGTACCCCAATTCTGCGCCTGTTGTTTCAATGTCGCTGTTTCAACCATCACCGGTTTTTTCTTTCAATAGATTAGATCATGGCTGTTTTCTGTGGATTCTAAATATTTCTAAATCATAGACAAATGCCCTTGTCCATAAATTTAAATACACTGGTACCCACAAAAAATGACCCGTTTTTCCTGCAACAACCACCAATCAGCTGCGGATTTCTAGGGGACCATTGAACTGGACCCAACGTGGGAATCTGCCGTGGCTACCAGGCGTCAGGTCAAGGATACACAGCGTCAAGGCCACGAGGGACAAAACGATGGCCACCAGATGCAGCGGGCCCCACACCTCGAAGGGTCCCAACCTGGGGGCCGCCAGCGATCCGAATTGATGGCCGAAGAACTTGCAGAAGTTACTTCAGCAATTTGATTCGTATTGTTATTACAATGAAAATTGGTAAATGATTGGTAAATGGACAAGTTCTGACCCAATTGTAATAGTGACCAATTATTGGCTTGCTGTTGGTATAACTATTAATTCTTGGTGAATTATTGGTTAGCTATTAATTAATGAATCAATATTGGTGAATTTTGGTTCATGATTAAGCCCCTTATTGGTCAAAGTATCGCCAATTCACCAGCAATGAACCAAGAGTTGACCAATCATGGGAGAAATCACCAATTTATGATGGTTCAATTGATAGTGAGTTGTACTGTACTGGGTACCGATGATGAACCAATAATGGGGGAACCAAAGCATGCTGGGTTGCTATCACTCATTATCAATTGAACGGTTCTTGGGCGTTGGAGCGTGACCAATGATTCGGATAGACCCTGGTTCATAATTTGGATTACAAACTATCTGTTGATTCAACAACCAACCATCCACCAGTTCAGGGTGATGGGATTGAGTGGGTATATATCCCCAACTATTGTTGCTTATTATCCCCTATGATTAACCAGTTCCCAGTAGGTTTGTGGTGGCGGACGATAGCTCTCCATGTCGGATACGAGTTAGGCTCGCTGAAATCGGCTGCATGAGGCGGGGCGGAAGCCGCCGAATCACGAGCCGAAGAATGTCCCACCGGATCGCCGGAAGGCCGCAGGTGTATCCATGACGTGAATGGTGGTTGGTGGTTTTTACCTCCATGAAACAAATTGTTGATAATTGCAGTATGATTGCTAGGGAAAATAAAGAATGGATAAAAACGTCAATCCAACCACCAACCAACAGTTGTTTAACCATTGTTGGTGCTTATTATCCCCTATTAGTCACCATCAATCATCCGAGGGAAAATAAAAAATGTCCATCAAACCACCAGCAAATATGATGGTTACAAGTTACAACCAGCAATGGTTCCATCAAACCAAGCACCATCCATTGTTAGTAACCAACCAGCAATGGATGGTGGTTTGATGCTTGTAACATGCTGTATGATGTTACAGCAGGTTACAGCCACAACCAAACCACCATCCGTTGTTAGCAACCAACCAGTGTAGTGGTTGTACCATGTTGTAACCAACCAGCAAGGCCAACTCCGAAGCCATCGATCGCTGGGTGGGGGTTTTTCGCCGCCATCCCAGGTGCGGGATGGCTTGGCTTGGTCAACGTGCGTACCACAATCTGTTGTGGCTTATTTGGTGCTTTCTCAAGCAATAGGGTACCCCAAAAATGGCTAGTCTATTAGTGTAAATGCTTGATAACTGGATGATTTGGGGGGGATTCTCCATTTTGAGAAACACTCATTTAATTGATCATTTGTGTAAAGCTGAAAGCTATCTTCACCCAAAAAATACGAGAAACCTGAGCGGCTTGGGAACAACCGAAGTACAGGTCAGAGCGATGCTTCCCCCTGTAACTCCAACGGGTGACCTGGAACATGTCCAGCACCCACACAACACCATGATCTTCAACCATACCTCTTGGTTTTCTCAGCCAATCTCGGTGGTCTAACTGCTAAACTCGGTGAGTTGCTAAAGGAATGCGATCGCAAAGTTGATCATCCTACAGTTGGGAGTTACATTCCCCATGGTTATCTCCTGGGGTCCCCAAAGTGGT